>PVJX010002425.1:42675-129529 GCA_004027295.1 Dolichotis patagonum | reverse complement strand
TTTAATTTAAAAGAGAATAAAACAAAAGGGGGCAGTACAGAGCAGATCAGAACAGGACAACATAGGCAACACAGTACTTTACATTAGGTCAACTGGACATCAACAGTATCTAACACCATATCTCTTACTCTGCTATAGTTGAGCATAGTTTCAATTACAATAATATCAAACATAACACAATAGTATAAAGCCATGCATATAGTGAAAGAATCCCAGGGCTTTCTGAACCGAATAACAGAAAATGATCAATGGGTATTATAATATCTCATTTTTGATAAAATTGTGTTTTGTTTGAACTATCACACATATTCAAATTCCAATGAGACACAATGTGATAGACAGGACCAATGGTAATAGAACAAAAAAAAAAGCATGGTAGGACAAGAAGGGCATGTTTTGAAAAATGCATCATTAGGTGATTTTGCTGCTCTGTGAACCTCAGAGCACATTGACAAGCCGGGACAGTCTCAAGCAGTCACTTGCTGCACCCTCCTGATGCCATCAAGAGAGGAGGTAAACAGGAGATGCAGGGGCTGCTGCCAGCGAGCGTGACACAGCGTACTGCTTTCCATTGTGTGTGCCAAAATGATGGAATATATAAACCGGAAACAGCTGTCTATTATCACTATCAAGTGTACATACTGTATGGTGTTTATGGTACACTCATATAACTGGCAGCGGGTGGGTTGGTTTATACCAGCATCAGCACAAACACATGACCAGGGCATTGCTCTGTGTATGACAGTTGCAGTGTCACTAGGCCATGGGGATTTTTTGGTTCTGTTATAATCTCTGGGCCATTGTATTTGCAGTCTGTTGTTCACTGAAACATTCTAAAGCACGTGATATGTGTGGATATATTACAAATATCATATCCGATTTAAAGAGTGTATCACAAATTTAAGCATCTTAGATGTAGGCATTAAAAAGAAAAGGATTAACCATCAAACAAAAAGCTTCTGGCCTGCCAGATTGCATCATCTGAGAACCAAAAGAAAGAAATTGTAACAACAGGCACGAGAAAGGCAGAGGTCTCTTTCTGATGGAGTTTCAATATTCTGTTCATTTCTACAGATGTGAGTGTGCTATGGAAGGCCTAGTCTGAGCAGAAGATTCTATTCATGGGCCTGTGAAACCGCATTCTTTAGAAGATCTAGCCAGCGTGAACCTCCGCGTTGGAGCTGTGTTTTATGTGATGAGCTTTTGGCATTTCTTTTATGGAAGTTTCAACCTAAACACTAATACCATAGTTTTATAAAGAAATGTCTTTCACATTTGCTCTTGGTTCAATTTAAAAAGCTAAGTAATCCAGATAGTGTGTACATGATCACATTTCTTAGTTTGAGAAGCTCCTAGGAATAAGAGGTTGTGGTTTTATTTAAGCATGTTCCTTTTTTCAGGGAGAGGGTACCGGAGATCAAACTCATGACCCTGCGCTTGTCAGGCGGGCACTTGTGCTGCTGAGCCAAATCCCCGGCCCGCGTGTTTCATTTTTTTCTTTTGAAAGTTTGAACATAATAGTTCCGATTCACGTGATATGCACAGATGATGATGATGATGAAAAGGGCTTTGCTGTTTGGTGAAGGATATGGGAAGCTACATGAAGAAGCCACGGATCTTCGATTTCGTTTCTTTCCCTGTGTTCCCTATGACTGAGGGAAAAATCTCAGTTTATTTGTATATGGAATACAGAGAATTATGACTATCTTTCTCTCCATCCTGTGCTATCATGAAGCCCAAATGAAGTCATATAGTGAAAAGGCCTTGGAGAAATCGTAAGTCTGTGTGGGACATGTACAGCGGCTCCAGGACAGCCCTAAGCAGCGCCCCTTGTTACTCCCATGTCCAGTAAGTCGTCAGTATTCTGGTGTTCCCATGTCTAGCATGAATGAAAGGAAATTTCTTATATATAGAAGAGAAAATTAAGACTTGTGTGTTACATATGATTTTATAGATTCTTAAAGAGCAGGATGAAGGATGAGTTGTATTAGCATCAACTTAAAAAATGCTGAGTAAGGAATAGAAAAATTGGTCTGGTAAATGACAAAACATTGAAGATTTGCTTGTGACCTATATTTGGTGAGGGGTGCTGTAAGAACAGTGGTATAGGGGGGCAATAGGGCAGCTTGAGGTACAGGAGTGTCTCTCCATGATGGGACGGACAGGGGTGGGAAGGAAAGGAAGAGGACCCTCAGCATAGGAGCTGGGAGCAGGGTGTGGAGGTTTGTGGAGCAGTGACTGTCTAACTTCCCAGGAGTCAGAACTGCCTGCTGGGCCATCTCTCTCCTGGAGTTAGAGTTTGGGAGGTCTGGGGCCCAAAACGATGTGCTTCTGAGTTCCCATGGATGCTGAAACTGCTGGTTCAGGGACCAGGCTGACAACTGCAGATATACTGGTGGCAGAGGATGAGCCATGTGTGCCCAGTCCTGGGGGCAGAATAAGGGAGGCTGGAGGGGCGGAGAGGGCTCACTGTGGGAAGGGGTAGAGCTGGCGTGTGGGCAGGAAGCCACGTGGGCAGAAAGGGAAGGCAAGTTGGCTGGTGCCCAGTGTTGTGCACACAGTGGGCACTGAAGAGGAGTCCACAGGAGGGCCCCAAGTGGAGCCAGCCTTCCGCAGTTAGGGAGGCTGATTACTGAGGGGAAGAGAGAAGTGCACTAAGAGCCCCTGACTGTGCCTAGGGAAGTGACCTTCACTGGTTTCCCTGCTATTTTTATCAGCTCTGTGAGGAAAGATACCAACTTTTACTTAACACTCACTGTGTCTCAGGCATTTTTTTATACCTTACTGCATTTAATCACCATAATCCCATGAAGCAGGTATCACTGATTTGTTTAAGGCTGGGGGAACTACCCTCAGAGCGAGGGAACGTACTGATTGCTAACTTGGCTGGTCTAGAATGCACATAGTCCTGGGTAACTTGTTCAATTAAGTCTCCTTTGTCCTCCTCCTGCCCCAGTAGTATCATTAATGTGAACGATCAATATAAAACCAAGTATAAAGAGTTTAAATTGTTAGATATTTTACCTTCTTTCATAAGGCTTTGAGATCCAGTGCATATGTTACAGCTATGACACATCTCGAGTCAGACTGACTCATTTCAGTGCTCAGTAGCCTCGCGTTGATGGAGCTGCCTTGAGTGTTCAGCCGCACGTGCCTGTAGTTATAATTCTTACCACGAGATGGCGCAAGCGCACCTCCCCGTCCTGGATCAGGCATCGTGTAATGGGAAGTGACTCCTAAATCCTTCCTCTTTGATTTGTTTAAATTTCAACGGGTCATGAGGTTTTGTTTTGTGATGATGAAAATTATTTAAAGTATGTGGCTATGGTTGCACAGGGTTGTAGTCAGGGGTTGTGTACAGAACAATTAGAATCAGGACATGGAGTTTATAGTATTTTTATGATGGTCACACAGTTAGCACAAGAAAATGCAGGAAATCTATTCACAACGCCAAAGACATAGAATATTTAGCCAAGGGCTTGAATCTCACAGCAACGTCCCACATAAGTCCAGATGAAGACCCAGAGGTCATGACAGTGCCTCCCATGAGTCCAAGTGGAGGCCTAGAGCCCACAAGAAGGACTCACGCCAGTCTCTTTTGTGGATCGCTGCTGGGAAGGCCCAAAGGTCAGCGGTGGAAGCTAGGAAGTCTATGCCAGCAGGGTGAAGGAGCTGTGCTGGGAGGTTGAGGGTTCTACACTGGAGTTGAGAAGTCACATTCACAACAAAGACCAGGGCTGTCCTGAAAAGCACCACAGCCATCCTCAGTGACACGGAGGCCCTGAGCTCCTCCTCCGACAAGCACAGTCCAGTACATGCCAGGAAGCCAGTGTGACGAGTTCATCCTGGAGACCAAGCAGCACACGTCTTCCCCTCTGGACCCAGGAAGCAATGCTCGATGTAAGGACCAG
The DNA here is from genome assembly GCA_004027295.1 of Dolichotis patagonum. NCBI lineage: Eukaryota > Metazoa > Chordata > Mammalia > Rodentia > Caviidae > Dolichotis > Dolichotis patagonum. The sequence continues at coordinate 125,618 of PVJX010002425.1, read as the reverse complement.
AGCTTCTCCAGGAGAACCTAATGGCTCAAATAGCAACACATAGGAGAACCCACAATGCCTCAATGCCTCAACGCCTCAACACCCTCAACACATTAATGCCCTTCCTTCTCCTTCTCCATATCTCCATTTATGCTGGCAACTGTCCTCAGGTAGAACATCTCCGCTCAGCAGCATGGAGATGTAATCCAGCTGGCGTTAAGTTGGCCACCAGTTTTTAATCCATAACACACAGTTATATAAATATAAGTGATTACTGAAATGTGTGCTTTAAATGGGTGAATGTCATACTGTGTGAATTGTATTGACTACAATTTTTAAACTCCTTAAAATACATACAAGAGGCTAGGGATTTAGCTCAGTGGCACAGTACCTGCCTGGCAAGTGTGAGGTCGTGAGTTCAATCCCTGGTACAAAAAAACCCTAAAATACAAACATACATTTCTGCCAGAAGTGACCTTGAAAGGTGCCAAACCATTAAAAACTTACTCTAGAAATAGACAGACAGCTGAGTCTTTGTGTGTCTGGGGTTGACTGTGTAACAGTCATACAAGTTAAGGCCCATGTAGAACACACGAGTTATTAAAAGGTAGAGAAATGTATACAAGTCTGGGGCCCCAACGCTGACTCGCGCCTGTAGGTCTAACACTAGGACCCATGTACCGGGAATGAGCACACTGCCTCTCTAGGCTCACTTTCCTCTTCTTTTCCCTCCAGTACTGGAGATGGAACCCAGGGAGTGCTGGGCTGCATCCCCACCCTTTTTACCTTGAGACAGCATCTCGCTGAATTGCTTAGTATATATATTATAAAAATTTGGCAGTAACTGTAGCAACTACTTAGAATTTAGGCAAACCGTATGTTAAAATTGAAAGTGTATGATGATGATAAAAGGAGACTAACTGTTGAGCATGGTGGTGGACACCAGTAATCCAGCCACTCAAGAGGCCGAGGCAGGAGGATCTCAAGTTTGAGACGAGAGACTGTTAGTTGATTATTTAAAAAACTCTCCCTTGTGCGTTACATATGATTTTATAGATTCTTAAAGAGCAGGATAAAGGATGAATTTATTCAGTCAGGAAGAGTAATTTGAGGGCAAGAGTAACCTTGTGCAAAGGATAATTATATCTTGGGTTTTGTTGTGTTAAATGGGAGTTTAATAGTGGGTACAGCAGTGTGTATTATACACATTGTGCCATATACAGTGGAGATGGGGTGAATTAATGTCTCATGTTTAAGAGTTATACAAAAAGATAATCTCATTTGTATTTTTTATTTTAAAGAGGGTAAAATAGAACAAAGCAGATCAGAAGAAAACAATGTAAGTGACACAGATTTCAAAGCAAGACAACAGGAGATCTACAGCGGCTACCATACTGTCTCTTGTTCTCTTTCATTTGTATTTTTATTTTGGTTACATATTGAAATGATATATTGATTAAGTTAAGTAAGATGTATTGTTAAAATCAATTTCACCAATTTCTTTTTACTTTCTTATTTTTATTTCAGGAAATTTTAAACATTAATAGATATTATGTGTATATGACCTCAGATTCAAAAGGCATAAAAGGATGTTCAGACTCACAAAATGGGAGAAAATATTAGCAAAACAAATATCTGATATGGGTATCTAGAATATTTAAAGAGCTCTTACGATTCAACCATTAAAAAACAACTCAATTAAAAGTGGGCAAAGGATCTGGGTAGATAGTACTATAAAGAATACATACAAGTGGCTAATAAGTACATGAATTGATGTTTCTGCTGCTTGAGTCTAAAGAGCAATAATTTGTGTCCTATCCAAGAGAAAACTTGCCTTTTTCAGTGTCACTCAAGACCCAGCGCAAAGGCATCTCTCCCGGAAAGGCTTCTCTCTTGCACAAAGCGCTGGGCCCCACAGCTGAATTCCCACTGCAGCTGAATACCCACTCTGCGAGTCCCGGTCACATACACTGTGTTGGTCCAGCTGCCTCTCTCCTTCAGGGCAGGGATAAGGCCTTTTCTCCTTTGTCTCTCCAAGACTGCACAGTGCCTGGAAGTGTGTGGAGGGCTCAGAAAGTTGACAGAAAGTCAAACCTGACTCAAGGCCAGGCCTCGGAGAGGTCAGGATCTGGGCATAGAGCTCTAGAACTATGGCTTCTTGCCTCTTGCTACATAATATGAGCCTGGACACCCATCTAGTTTGTACGTTTTAATATTCTAGGCCCCTGACGGAATGGGGCCAGGGAGTCACTGTAAGGAAGGGCAGGGCTGAGTAGAGGCGAGTCAGTGACTCCCCAGATTTTTGCTCGGATAGCCAAGAAACCTTAATGAAGGGGGATATGTTGGCAGGTGAACTTGATCATGAAAGGCAGCACCTGATGGTCCTTGTCTGTGCTTCTGTTGGGTGCTTTCTAGGGTCCTCAAGCTGGGCAGAGGGCCACATGGGCAAACGTAGCAGGTGAAGACGTGCAGAGAGTGCCACGCTCCCTGGGCTCACTCTGTCCCTGGGAGTCCCGCAGGGGTTTTGAGGTGGGGTGGTATGTCATCTCTAGAACTCTCCATTGTGGCCACTCAGTGGAGCCAGTTGTGTGACAAGATTTCCACAGATCTTGTTTCTTGGCTGTTTCCTTTTATTTAATGAACCTGGGTCCAAATGCCCATTATCACTCATTGGGCTTCCCTGTTTTCATCTTGTCCTTCTCAGTTCAGAGGGGTCATGCCCCATTCGTGTCTCTGCTTGGGGATCCCTAGGCTTCCAGAAAAGTCTTCTAACCTACCTGCTCGCTGACCGCACTTCCTTCTCCAGCCCACTGCATGTGTCCACGTGCCACCCGGCTTTCAGACCCCAGAGTCTGTAGCACCCTCCAGCCTCAGCACGTTTGTGTGGAAGCTCTCCCCACCCACCCCTTCGCACAGCACCCGACAGCAGGTTTAAGCATTGTGGCAGGGAGGCCCAGCTTCCAGGCACAGTCACATCCTCTCAGCGTCCTGTAAGAGCCTCCTCAGACTCCCTCATGGCTCTCACAACTATTTGCAGTTGTCAGTGATTGTTTGATGCCTGCCTTCTACATTAGACCAGAAATTTCCTGAGGTCCGCCATCACATCACAGAGCCAAGCACGGAGCCTGACACACTGTAACTCCGTGCCTGAGGATACAAGTTTGGCACAAACATTTCACATTGTGGGCAAAACAGCATAATGTAGTGCTTGATGAATTGAGAATACACCGTTGGAAATATTAGGCAGGCCTAATATTATCCAGGAAATATTATCCAGGTTGCAAAGAGCCTAGCTAGCAGCATTGGATTGTCAGACCCGGAGAACTTGAAGTGAGGATGCCATGCGTCCGCTGGAGAGAACAGGCCTTGAGACTGGGCGGCCAGATGTGCTGGCTCTGTGTCCTGGTAGGCTCCTGCTGTAGTCAGAGGTTACACGGAGAACAATTACACACCGGACACAGAATTTATATTTTAGGATGGTCCTCCAGAGTTAAGTACAAGAAAGTGCAGGAAATCTGTCCACAACACTAAAGACCTAGAAAATCCAGCCGAGGGCCTGGATCCATACCCATGCCCTGCATGAGTCCAGCTGAAGACCCAGAGCCCATGACAGTGCCTCCAAGTCCAGCTGGAGGTCTAGAGCCCATCATCAATGACTCATGCAAGTCTGTTTTACGTGCGGATTTGTGCTAGGAAGGCCCAAGGTCAGCGGTGAAAGCTAGAAAATCTATGCCAGCAGGGTGAAGGATCTCGCCAGTAGGTTGAGGGCTCTATACTGAAGCCAAGAAGTGACACTCAAGGACCAGGGCTCCCCTGAAAAGTGCCACATCCACCCTCAGTGACAATGAGAACAGTTGCGTACATGTCAGGAAGCCAGCGTGACAACTTCTGGAGATTAAACAGCACACATCATCCCCTCCAGAGCCAGGAAACCATGCTCACCGTAAGGACCAGAGCTCCCCCAAAGTGAACCGCAGCCACTCTCAGTGACAAGGTCCCGAGCTCCTCCGACATTAATAGCTGAATGGACATTGGGGAAACTGGCCGTGACAAGCTCCTCCAGGAGACCCAATGGCTCCAAACAGCAACAAGCCCCTCCGGGAGAACCCACAATGCCCCGCTCTTCTGCGTCTCATCGCCTTTTATGCTGGCAGCTATCCTCAGGTGGGCCAGCTACACTCTGCACCATGCTGATTTAATTCAGCTGGTGTTAAGCTGACCCGTTTTTAATCCGTAACAGTTCCCAAGTGGAGGTCAGGGTGGCAGTGAGGGGAATACAGAAAGGAAGTCACTGTGGCAGTGACCTTGAAGAAACAGCACATCATACTAGAGAGCCCAGAGGGCCCGGAGTGTGTTCCATGGACACATCCTGGCTGACAGAGCTTTGCAAATGGTCCCTTTGGAGGCACTCACCAGGGAGTGATGATACAGCATGGCTGCTGGGACAGGGCAGGGCCCTGGTCCCTGTGGTCACAGGCTGTGGTCTATAGCAGAGCCTGGCAATGCTGCACGGAAAGACACTGGTTACCCAGTGGAAAGCTCTCCAACAGTCCTTCATTAGGGCTTGACTTGAGCCAGGCTAGGAGCTGGGGAGATGCTGCAGACCGAGAAGCCTCTTGGGCCTCTGTTAGAGGTAAGAAGCAAAGAAGTTATGAACTGGGTGCGTGCTGTCCCCCAGGAACTGCTGCTCTGGGACCTGCTGCCTGCTGCTGTCCCAAAACATGCATCACGCTCTTGCCCCAAGCCTAGCAGGCCTGTGATTGGCTGCCAGGGCATCAAGTCAGCCAGTTCTCCTGGCAGGAAGTCACTGTGGGGAGGCCAGATGGCTGGGAAGATTCTATTAACTGAATGTTAATTCCATGCCAACCCCACTTTAAATGTCATTCATTTAAGCTGATCTTGGTCTTTCTACTTCCTCTGCATAGAGCTGTGGACTTGTTTTTTAGGCCATTTATCACAGCACATTTGTTTGTGTAATGTCTGTCTTTCTAGTTCTAGACTAGAAACTCCACAAGGGCAGAGATTGGGTCTTTTTGTCCTTTACCATGGCTTCAACTCCTAACATTGCCTGGCACACAGTTGGCATGCAATAATTATCTGCTAAAAACCAAAGGGTCCTCATGGTAACACAGTGATGTAGGTATTATTATTATTCTTTGGGAGCCAAACAGACTAAGTCATACAGAATTTGGATTCCCCAAGTCGGAGCCATGAAGTGGCACCCAAGATTCAGATTCACAGTGGTTAGCTCAAGGAGGAGTGCACGGCCCAAGCTTGGCCAATAATGCTCAGCCTAGGGCAGGGGAGATAGAGTCCTGTACTTTTTGGCCCTTGGCACTGGGACCTGAGACCAGGGCTTCGGATTCTAGTTCAGTGGAGCAGCTGACCTGCGAGGAGGTTGTCAGAGATACTGACTGATGTGGGAGGACTGATTTTGGGTTTCCAGCTCTGGTCACCTCTTTGCTTCCTTTGCAATTGGAGTGAGAGCCAGTCCTTGTAGAAGGGGAATGACCTAGAACCAGAGCCTCAGTTTCACTTCCAGCTCCATTGGCAGACTCTGTGAAATTTTCCTTAGCTTCCTCGGCTGTAAAATGGGGTAGCAAGGGCGTGACTTGGTGTCCCACATCCAGCAAAGCTCAGGAACTATGAGCTGCCTTTCCTGTCTTATAGGTGGCTTTGGGCCGTAAGTAATAGGAAACTCATCTAGAATCAATTTAAAACAGTGATTAATGTGTACCCAGAAAGTCCAGGGGTAGTGAGGTCCAGCAGGGTGAATCCACAAGCTCAGCAGTGTTGCCAAGAACCCAGGTTTTGCCTATCTTTCAGCTCCATGGTTCTCACAGTGACATCCATTTCTTGCAAGGTCATGAAATGGGTACCTCTGCTCCAGGCATCTCACAGTGTAGCTCTGAGGAGGAAGTGTTTGTCCTCCTTCTGTCCCTCTGTAAGAATGAGAAAAGAATCTTCCCAAGAGTGCTCAGCAGACTTTCCCTCAAGTTCGATTAACTAAGATATAATACACCAGCCAAGCATGGTAGTGCATGCCTGTAATCTCAGCACTTGGGAGGCTGAGGCAAGAGGATCACAGTGAGTTCAAGTCCAGTCTGAATTACATAGTGAGACCCTATCTCAAAACCAAAACAGAAGAATCATCTAGCCAGGTTTCCAGAAAGATAGTGGAGTGGTAAATAGCAGAGAAACAGCCTCTCTGAGATTTGGTGTCCAGATGCTGGAATATAGCAACATGAAGAAGAGAAGAGAAGAAGGGTCCCTGGAACCCAGCAGAGATCTATAGTCATCGAAGCCTTTGGGGAGAGTGAAGAGAGAGACCTCAACGCAGAACAAGGAGGTGGAAAGCAGTGCTTTCTCCCCAAGCCCAGACTCACCGCATGGCAGGGGGCAGCTTGAACCTGCAGATGCATGGTATCTACAGATGACCCAGGGGCCTCCTCAGAGAAACACACAAGTGGAATAAAGAGTGGACTCAGTGGACTGCAGGGGCTGGTGAGTTATTCGGGTTCGGAGGCCCCCAGAAGAGGGTGATTGGCCAGTACCATCTTGGAGAGGACCAACTGAGCTCAGAACTCAGAGCAGCTGGGGGCTGGCTCCATCTAGATAATATCAGGGTGAGGTGGAACAGAGTTCAAATCAGCAGGAGGGCAAGGAACTGAGTTCCAGCTGGCAGGGATCGGAGTTCAAACCAGCAGGAGGCACATGGAGTGTTGCGGGCTGAACAGATTAGCTCCAACCTCATGACCCAGAAACCAGCCTGAACTTCAGGGGAACTAAAGGCTCAGGCTTGCTGGGATTAACCAACATGGATCTGGGCTCCTCTGCCCACTGTTTACCAGTGACTGCAGAGACATGCCCTCAAGTGGAAACAGTTTTTTCTTCTTTTCTTCTTTTTGTTTTGTTTCTTCTTAATTGTTTGTTCTTGTTTTTATATGAATGTGAACATTGTTTCTACTTTTTGGGTTGTTGTTCTGTTCTGTTCTTATTCTTATTTCTTCCTTTTCTCTTTCCCTCCTGTCTTCTTGAACGGTTTCCCAAAGTTTGCACAGTGTTTCTTTGTCCTGCAGTCTTTTCTTTTTTTGAGACAAGGCCTGACTGTGTAGCTCAGTCTAACACCTTTTAAATTTTCTGCCCTGAGAGTAAAATTGTCATATTGAGGGCTTTCTTGGTTTCTTGGTTACTTTTCTCTCATTGCTGAGACAAAATACTCCACACTCAAAATTAAGGAAGTTTTATTTAGCTTACAGTTTTTGGAAGTTTCTGTCCATAATCAACTGGCTGCAAAGCAGGGTGGCATAGCACTGGGGCAACACTTCAAGGCAGCAGCCAGAGGAAAAGAAAAGGAAATGAGCCTCTTTTCCTCCCTTATATTGTACACAGGCCATCCTTACCCTCTCCAGGGCAGTTAGCACTCGTACAGTTTCTGCTCTCCTCTTGCACAGGATGAGGACATTTACAAAGCATGGATTCTGGCTCCCTGCTGAGTTTCTTAGTTAAACGCTAAACTTCTCAAGTTGATACAATGTATCAACCATAGCAAGGGCATATTTACTGTATACAATTTTTTGGTTTGTTTTAGATTTTATTATATATAACCACAAATATAGTTCATATGGTTAAAGGTGGCAAATTAAGCTACCATAGTTTGTCATTTTCTAGGCTATGTTTGATGCTATTGTTATTGCTGATTGTACTATTTTAGCCCAGATGACATAGTTGTTGTAATCAGTTGTTCTTCCTCATATGCCAAGACTGAGACTGCCTAAGGGTCATAAGCAATACTAGAGGCCTGTTCCAAAGAAACAGAGGCTAGATCAAATAGGTAGCAACTTCTCATCCCCAATAAATTGAAGAGATAGGATCTTTTTATTGTTTTGTTTTGTTTGTGGTTTTGTTTTGGTTTGGTTTTTTGAGAAGAATCTTGCTATATAATGCAGGCTGCCCTTGAACTCATTATGTAGCCCAGGCTGGCCTTGAATTTCTGGAAATATTCCTGCCTCAGTCTCCCAAGTGCTAGGATTATAGGTGTGTGCCACCGTGTCTGGTTTAAGAAGTAGGATCTTGCAACAGACCCAAAACCAAAAGCCAGCTATACCTGAAAGACATCTTCAAGGAGTAGTCATTTCCTAAGTGTCCTAAAGACTAGCAGTAAAGCTGCCCGGGATGAGTAATTTACAAGTATCAACCCAGGAGTTAAGTTTAAAAAAAAATGAGAAGACACTTAAGCAAGATGCAACCCCAAACTTTCAGCTCACCAAACACTAACCCAGGAGCAATGAGGTGGAACAGTTTGAAAACCACCTACCTTGACTCTCTGAAGTGGTAACAGTGGAAATGGCAAAGCAGATGAATGAGGATCTAGAAAAAAATCAAGCAAGAAATAATTTCTCAGATAACCACAGAGATGGTGACCATAATGAAAGACATGGTTAGTGATTCTAGACCAGATACAGGAAAAAAAAAAAGCTAGAAGCACTTAGGAAAATGAACACCCAACACAGAAAAGAAATGGAATCCATGAAACAGATGCAAACAAATATCTAAGATTCAAACAAAACCATTGAAAGTATACAAAACAGAATGAGCCAGTGTGAGGGGCTGGAGATACAGCTCAGCAGCATGGTGCCTGCCTGGCAAGTGTGAAATTGCAAGCTTGATCCCTGGTACAAAAGAAAAGAAAAAAATAAAAAGAACGAACCACTGTGAGGACATAATATTAGATACAGAAGACAAGATTCCAGTTAGTAATCATGAAAAGAAAGACTTCTCAAAACAGCAAGGGGCTGGGGATTTAGCTCGTGTAAGCACCTGCCTGGCAAGCATGAGGTTGTGAGTTCGATCCTTGGTACCAAAATAAACAAACAAAACAGCAAGGGACCTTGAAAAATCAATCCAACAGCTGCTAGATGATGCAAAGAAGAATAATACAAGATTTATTGGAATTAATGAAAGTGAAGGACATAGCATAGACAAACAAACAAACAACATTAAAATTTGTTCACAGAAGTAATGGCAGAAAACTTCCCAATCAAGGAAAAAGAATTTGACCTATAGGTAAGTGAGGCATATAGAACTCCAATTAGCTATGATACAAAAAAATCTACACCAAGACATGGAATAGTCAAAATTCCAAACATTCAACACAAGAACAGAATATTAAAAACTGTTAGAGAAAAGAAACAAATCACCTATAAAGGAAAACCCATCAGAATCAGCTGACGTTTCAATACAAACTCTCAAGTTAAGGAGAGCTTGGCATGAAGTAGTTCAAGCCCTCAAGGAAAACAACCTCTGACCCACAAAACTACCTTTTAAAACTGATGGAGAAAAAAAGATACTTCCATGACAAAGAACACCTGAAGATATTTATGACCACCAAACCAGCACTCCGAAGCACATTCTAGAAAGAGATAATGAGGACTACAACTCCATGAACCCCAACAGAATGAATCCACAAAGCAAGGCAAGTAATTGAACAGAGGGGGGAAAAAGGAAACTAACAATAGGAAAATAACATGACAAGGATAAGTCAATACATATCACTTATAACCATCAATGTAAATGGTCTTAATTCCCCAGTCAAAAGAAACAGATTTGCAGAATGGGTCAAAAAGCAAGACCCAACAATATACTGCATTTAAGAAGCACATTTAACTCAAAGAGAAATTCATAGACTGAAAGTCAAAGGATGCAAAATAATACTTTCTGTAAAAGGAACCCAAAAAACAGCAGGAGTAGCTATTCTATTTGTAGACAATGTGAACTTCAAGCCAAGACTGATTAAAAGAGACAAAGACTCCAAGAATTTCATAAGGGAAATTTATAGCAGTGAATTCCTACATTAGGAAAACAGAGTGAGTGCAAATAAACAAACTAATGTTGAACCTCAAGCTTCTAGAAAAAGAGCAGAAAGTTAAGCACAAAGCACATATGAAGGAGGAATTATAAAGACCAGAGCAAAAATTAATGCAGTGGAGACTAAGGAAACAATACAAAGAATCAATGAATCGAAGAGTCGGTTCTTTTTTTTTTTTTTTTGGTACTGGGGATCAAACTCACGACCTCACGCTTGCCAGGCAGGCGCTTAAGCCACTGAGCTAAATTCCCGGCCCAAAGAGTTGGTTCTTTGAAAGATTAAATAAAACTGACAAACCCTTAGCCAACCTTATCAAAAAAGGAAAGAAAAGACTCAAACCCATGTTATTAGGAATGAAAAGGGTGAAATCACAACAGATCCTGCAGAAATCCAGAAGACTGTAAATACCCACTTTGAGAACCTGTGTTCTAATAAGATAGAAAACACAAAAGAAATGGATAGATTCCTAGATACATATGAATTATCAGGGTTGAATCAAGAAGACAAAAACTCTAAATAAATGAATATCAGTCAATGAAATTAAAGATGTAATTTAAAACTGTTCAACAAAGAAAAAGCCCAGGTTCTGCTGGATTCACTGCTGAATTCTATAAGAAATTCACAGAAGATCTAACACTCTGCTTCTCAAACTTACAAATGAAATTTAAAGGGAAGTAATTCTTCCAAATTCATTCTTGGAAGCGAGCATTATTCTGATACCAAAACCAGAGAAGAATCCAACCAAAAACAGAACTAAAGGCCAATTTCCTTAATGAACATAGATGCAAAAGTCCTCGATAAGATACTGGCAAACAGAATTCAGCAAATCATCATGAAGATTATACACCATGACCAAGTGAGATTCATCCAAGGGATGTAAGAATGTTTTAACATATGCAAATCAATAAATGTAAATGCACCATATCAATAAAGCCAAGCACAGAAAACCCACAATCATCTTAATAGATGCAGAAAATTTTTTTTGACAAAGTCCAACACCCATTCATGACAAAAACCCTGCAGAAAATTGGAATATCTGGTCTTTATCTCAATCTAATAAAAGCCATCTGTTATAGTCAGGGTTGTACAGAGAACAATTATAATTAAGACACAGAATTTATAATATTATTTATGATGGTTACTCAGAGGTTAACACAAAAAGTGCAGGAAATCTATCCACAACACTAAAGACATAGAATATTCGGCTAAGGGCCTGAATCCCGCAGCAATGCCCTGCATGAGTCCAGCTGGAGACCTAGAGCCCATGACAATGCCTCCCATGAGTCCAGCTGGAGACCTAGAGCCCATGACAATGCCTCCCATGAGTCCAGCTGGAGGTCTACAGCCCATGAGCAGGACTCACGCCAGTCTATTTGATGGATCCTCACTGGGAAGGCCCAAAGGTCAGCGGTGGAAACTAGAAAGTCTAGGCCAGCAGGGTGAAGGAGCTGTGCTGGGAGGTTGAGGGTTCTACACTGGAACCCTTATGGTCATGCTCATAATAAAGACCAGGGCTGTCCTGAAAAGCGCCACAGCCACCCTCAGCAACATGGAGGTCCTGAGCTCCTCTGGTGATGAGAACAGTTGAGTACATGGCAGAAATCCAGCGTGACAAGCTTCTTCTGCAGATTAAACAGCCCATGTCTTCCCCTCCAGAGCCAGGAAGCGATGCTCAGTGTAAGGACCAGAGCTCCCCCAAAGTGAACCACAGCCACTCTCACCAACAAGGTCCCGAGCTCCTCTGATGACAATGGTCAAACTCACACAGTCATGACAAGCTCCTCCAGGAGAACCAGCGGCTCAACAGCGACACTTAGAGAAACCCACGACACTTCGCTTCTCCTCCACGTCTCTATGCTGGCAACTTTCCTCAGGTGGAGCATCTATGCTCAGCACCATGCTGATTTCATTCAGCTGGCGCTAAGTTGACCATCAGTTTTTAATACATAACACCATCTATAACAAACCAATAGCCAACATCATACAAAATGGGCAAAAACTGAAAGCTTTCACTCTAAAATCAGGAACCAAGACAAAAATGTCCACTATCAGCATTCTCAGTCAATATAGTTCTGGAAACATTAGGCAGAGCAATTAGATAAGAGAGAAATAAAAGGAATAAGGATAGGAAAGAAGGAAGTTAAATTATCATTATTTGCAGATGACATGATACTCTACATAGAAGACCCCAAAAACTCCACCAAAAATACTTCTAGATTTAATAATCAAATTGAGTAGTGTAGTTGGATACAAAGTCAATACTCAAAAATCAATAGCATTCCTGGGGTACAGAGAAACCAAGCAAGCAGCCAGTTGCCCTGGTAAGTGGCTATGGTCTGGCAAGCAGTGGCCACCCCAGGGTGAGAGGAAGCAGCATCTCCTGAGATCCGCACCAGTTGGAACTTATGGTGCTGGGAAACCGAGCAACCAGCCAGCTGCCCTGGTAAGTGGCTGTGAATCTACCAGCATGCAGGCTGAGAATCAAACGTCCCACCTCTCCTCACCTCCCCCCGTTAGCAAGTGGGAGCCAGAGATCTGAGCATCTCTTGGGACCATATGTAATATGGCAAATAAGGGGGATTTCCTTCTACTATCTCTTTGAAGGCAATTTTTTTTTATAGATTGGATTTTATTGCATCTTAAATCTTTTTTTTTAATTGGTACTGGGGATCGAACTCACGACCTTGTGCTTGCAAGGCAGGTGCTTATGCCGCTGAGCTAAATCTCCAGCCTGAGGGCAAATATTTCTATCACCGTTTTGCTTTGTCCTGATTAATAGTATTGCTCTATTCAATATTCTGTTTTGGTAAGTTCTATAATATTCAGTATTTCCTTTGATTTTGCTATACCTGATTGAAAGAACAACTATTGTGAAGATAATGAGATATACTATGGTATCTATTACTGCTATCCTGGTAACCTGCTGTGAAGTTCTGTACCAATTTCACTACACTGTCTCAACTGGCTTTATTCCATCCTGTTCTGTTGTATTTTACTACCTTCAAATTAATTTAAACATTTTTTTAAAAAAGAAACACATTTAACTTGAAAGGAAATTTATAGACTGAGAATCAAAGGAGAGAAAACAATTGTTACATACAACAGGAGAACAGAAAAAAAGCAAGGGTAACTTTCCCATCAACCGCAGAATGGATAAGAAAGATGTGCTATTTTCGCATCATGGAAAGCTACCCAACTATAAAGTAGAATAATCTTTAGGTTCTTGTAGGTAAATGGATGCAACTGGAGATCATGTTCATGGGTGAAACAGTTTGAACTCATATGGGTGAACACCAGCATAAAAAACAGAAGAAGTTAGAGGGAACAAAAAAGCACAATGTATATTATAAAAGTGATACAGGAGGAAACACTTGGGAGGAGAAGGTAGTGTTCTTACCTTACTGTTAATTTCTTACCATCTTGGCTTAAACTCTTGTATTGTTTTCACAATTTTGTTAGGCTTGGTTTTGTTCTGTCTTGTTTTGTTAGATTTTACTGTGTCTGATGGTAGGGGCAGCTATTTTAAACATAATGGGATGTATTATGGTATTCATGGTTGGTTTCCTATTATCTTGTTTTGAAGTCCTATAATGTTTTCATTCATTTGTTTAATTGGTTTTATTCTGTTGTGTTTTGTTTGATTTTATTATGTGTGATAGTGTGGACAACCGTTTTGAAGAAAACGAGACATTATAGAAACCATTGTTCATTTCCTATTATCTGGTGTTGAGTCCTGTAATACTTTCATTCTTTTGATTGGTTTTGTACTATTTTGGTATGTTTGATATTGTTGTGTGTGAGGATATGGACAACTATTTTGAAGAAAACAAGAGGCATTATGGTAGCCACTGTGATTTCCTGTTGTCTTGTTTTGAAGTCTTGTGTTGCTTGCATTTTTCTATTCTGATTTGCTTTGTTCTGTCTTGTTTTGTTTTATTCTCTTTAAAATAAAAAAGATAAAAAATAGCATTCCTGTACACAAATAACAAAGTCACTGAGAGAGAAATTAGGAAAATCACACCTTTCAGAATAGCATCCAAAAAATGAAATACCTAGGGATCAGGCTGACAAAGGATGTAAAACCCCTTTACACTGACAACTACAGAGCTCCAAAAAAGAAGATTGAAGAGGATATCAGAAAGTGGAAAGATATCCCTTGCTCTTGCGTAGGAAGATCCAATATAGTAAAAATGGTCATACTTCCAAAATTGTTATACAGACTGGATGCAATCCCAATCAAAATATCTAAAGCATATCTCACAGAATTAGAGAAAACAATCCTCAAATTTATTTGGAACCAGAAGATATCTAAAATAGCAAAAGCAATTCTGAGCAACAAAGGCAAGGCAAGGGGCATAACAGCTCCTGACTTGAAATTATACCATGAAGCAATTGTGATTTAAAAAAAACCAAACAAACAGCATGGTACTAACAACAACAACAACAACAACAACAAAACAGTCTTGAGGATCAGTGGAACAGATTAGAAGATGCAGAAATAACTCCATACATACTTACTCACCTTTTCTTTGACTAAGGTGCCAAACACATTCACTGAAAGGAAGAATCCTCTTTAATAAATGGTGCAGGAAAAACTGGCTTTGCACTTGTCAAAGATTAAAATTAGACCCATATCTTTCACCCATGCACTAAACTAAAGTGGAAATGGGTCAAAAATTTAGATATTAAAACATAAATATTAAATCTACTGGAAGATATACCAGGTACAACTCTAAAAGACATTGGTTAGGCAAAGACTCTATGAATAAACTCTGAATAAACTCCGTTTTCTGATTGCACAGGAAATATCACAAAGAATAAACAACTGGGATCTCATGTTATTAAAAAGCTTTTGCACAGCAAGAGAAACCATTAACAGTGAAGAGACAACCCGTGGTGTGGGAACATATGTTTACCAGCTGTTCCTCAGACAAAGGGTTACCATCAAGAACATATAAAGAATTCAAAAAATTAGAATCCCCAAATTTAAAGACCCAATCCAAAAATGGACATCTGACAAATATATACTTCAGATGAAGTAGAAATGGCAAATAAATATATAAAAAATGATCAACATCACCAGTTATTTGAGAGATGCAAATTAAAACAACATTGAGATTCTATCTCACTCCAGAAAGAATGGCTATTATCAAGAAATCAACCAATAACAAATGCTGGTGGGGCTGTGGGGAAAAAGGAACCCTTCTTCACTGTTGGTGGATGTGTAGACTGGTACAACCACTGTGGAAATCAGTGTGGAGATTCCTCAAGCCTAAAACTAGAGGTTCCATTTGACCCAGCCATTCCTTTCCTGGGTACCTTCCTGAAAGAATTAAAAGCATCATACCACATATGAGGGTGATATATGCACACTCATATTTATAGTGACACAGTTTGTAATAGCCAGATCTTAGAAACAACTCAAATACTCATCAATTGGTGAAAGGATAAAAAAGATGTGTTTTTTTTTAATACAGTGGAGTATTAATCTGCCGTAAAGAAGGACATGCTTGAGACATGTCTAGGAAAATGGATACATCTTGAAACTACACTCTAAAGTGAAATAAATCGAACACATATGTGTAAATACCACATTGTTTCTCTGGTGTGAGAAGCTGAAAGTGTAAACAAGGACCAAAATGTATAATAGGTACTGGGAAATAGGAAGAAAATGGTCAAATGGGGAGAGGAATGGAGTTGGGAGAAGAAAGAAGGGAAACTTTTTAAAATGGGGGAAAAGATGGCAACAAAGTTTTTGTAAATGGGGAGTGGAGAAGGGGGTTGAAGGGAGGGTAGGGGAATGGGACGAAAAATAACAAGTTATATCATGTAAGATAACATTCTCTATGACAAATGTGATCATGTATACCTAAAACATACCAATAGAATCTGATGGAAGAAAAACATAAATAAAATCAGAAACAAATCCCCTTTGATGAATGTCATTTATATATATCTAAAATGTACAAACCCTCCTCAAACCCCAAAAACCCTCAAAGCCCCCAAACTGGAATATCATACACTGATTGCAAAATGGAGCATTTACAAGGGGGATAAAACACCAGAGTTTAAAACAGACCCACAGGGCTGGGATTGGGAGCAGAGCAAACTTACATTTGTCGGCAAGAAGGAGGGGAGAATGGCAGGCGTGCTATGTCTGCCATGCTGGTTCACCGACGTGCCTCAACCTCCCCACAGGAAGGGCTCGTGCACAGCTGAATAGCGCGCAGTGAGCCCTCTGCGCCTTCGCCTGCGGGGAGAGGAGAGCCGGGGAGGGAGCTCGCGGACTAAGGGAGGAGGCTCGCCGCGTGACTGTGGCTGTGTCCTTGAGGCGCAGGCCTTGGGGAGGTGCCTGCCTCCCGGCTTGACATGGCTTGGCAGGGCTGGGGGCAGTCGGGCTTGCCAGGGAGGTTTGGGCCTGCAGTGGGGCCAGTGGCGCCGGTTGGCAAGTCTGCCTCAGTTTGACTGACGCTGGTCCAGGGCCAGCCCCTCGGCCTGAGACTCCGGGTAGGAGCAAGGTGGGGAGAGAAGGGCACAGACAGAGGTGATGTGACTCCCCCAGGGCGGGCTCTAAGGCCCGCAGAAGGTGCAGGTTCCCGTCCCCAGGTAGCTGCCACGCGAGTGAGGCCACTTCGCGCTTTTCAATCCAGCATTTAGTGGATCCGGTGTTTTCACTGAGGGGCCCGCAGTGTGCCCGGCATGCGCTGAACCCAGGAGTGCCAGCTCAGTCACCATCCGTGCTCTGGGGGCGCGCAGTCGCTGAGGGAGGCAGGCCATGACCAGGGGACCACAGAAGTGACCTGGGGTTACAGCTGGCGAGTGACAAGGAGAGCTGTGTGTCCTGGGCAGCACATTCCCCTGGTCAGGGAGGAGGTGTGGCGGGAGGAGCGTGAGGGGAGGATGGGAGCAAAGGAGAAGTCAGCTGCTGGACGCCGGTCAGCGTGGCCAGAGGGAGAGGGCGGAGGACAAGGCTGCACTGGCTTCGGGCGTGTCCAGGTAGATAGGCAGCGACGCCATTCAGGGAGAAAACACTAGAGAGGGTGGCGAGAGGGGAGCTCCAAGCTGGGCTTTAGTCCTGCTGAGTTTGAGGTGTCAAGCAGACATGTTTGGAGCAGCAAATTCTTCTCTTCCTCCTCCTCCTCTTTCCTTTTCCGCCTCCTCCCTTGTTCTGCTCTTCCTCTTCCTTCCTCTGCTTCTTCCTTCTCTTCCTCTTCTTTGTCTTCTTCCTCCTTTTTTTGACAGTGCTGAGGATTGAAAACAGAGCCTTATCCATGCTAAGCTCTGCTTCTCAGCTACATCCCCAGCTCTTATCACCTTTAAATAAAATAATTACTGGTTGCTTACTCTGAGCCAGGGTATTGACTGATAGATGGATTAATTGATTGAAGTACTAGGGATTGAACCCAGGTGCTCAAGCACTGAGCTAGTACTCTACCAGCCCTTGTTAATTTCTTTAAAAAATTTATTTTGGGACAGTGTCTTGCTAAACTGTCCAGGTTGACCTCAAACTTGTGATCCTCCTGCCTCAGTCTCCCAAGTATGTAGGATTACAGATGTGGACCATCACTCCTGGTTTTAGGGTCTCTGTTGAAAGAGTTGGCATATCTCAGTTTATTGAGACCCCTCAGTATGCCTGTAATTCCAGCACTGTAGGCGAATTGCAAGTTTGAGACCTGGTTGGGCATCTTAGGGACATAGCAAGACCCATCTCAAAATAAAAAATAAAAAAGGGGCTGGGGATATAGCTCAGTGCGAAGGCCTTGGGTTTAGTGCTCAGTAATACCACCCCGCCAAGAAAAGAAAAGAAAAAAATCATGTTACATGTGGGCAACAGAGGCTCAGAGGTTGTAAAGACCTTCTTGCCTGAGGCAGGTGGCACTGCTGAGATTTGAGTCCAGCCTGACTGCATCCAGTAGCTGTGTCCTTGTTCAAGACTCTGCAGGAGCCTCTTGGTGTCAGGCTGGGACTTCGGGCTGGAGCCCTCTTCCTGGGGGACTGGCAGATGCTATTGCAGTCCTGACCCTGGGACAGAGCATTAGGGCAGCACAGGGTTTCAGCTGAGTTTACGTTAGAGAATTTGGGAGGCATAAAATGAAATCTGACAGCTGACAACAAGGGTGTCTGAATTGCGTTTTCTGCAATCACGTGGGTGAGACCCTGAACTGTCATGCTGCCGAGCCTTGTCTCCCTCGGTGACCCCGGGCAGACCTCAGCTGTCCCAGCTCCGTGACAAGTTCCCCAGATGTGGAAGTGGGCTGTGTACACACACGACTAACGTTCAGATGCAGGGAGGAGACTCGCACAGCAGAGGGAGGTGAGGGTTCTGGCTTCGGGCTGGGAATCAGATCCAATGGCTGTTTGGTTGAGGGTCAGGATTGCAGCAGTTTTAATTTTTTGCTTTTCATTTTTTTCTTAAATTTAAATTGCCTTTAAGTTAGATCAGACAACTACAGAAGACAAATGTATAGCTTAGCAGGTTTTCACAAGGAGGCCACTCCAGTAAATGAGCATCTAAATGAAGGAGTGGCCTGGGAAGCCTCGTATCCTGATTTTTTGGCAGTCGCTACCTGCATTTCTGTGTAACTGTATTACACAGAATGTCTTCTTAAACTCTATGGTCTCACCTCTTTAAAGTTTTTTGAAAAAAAATTTAATTGTAATAAAAATATGTATTACAGAATTCACCATCCTAATCATTTTAAATGTGTAGTTTGATAGTATCAAGTATGTCACAGTATTGTGCAACAGACCTCCAGAAATCTGAAACTCTACAACCGTTCAATGACCACCCTCCATTTCATCCTGCCTCTGACAACCACCATTCTACTTTCTGTGTTTATAAATTTGACTACCGTAGATACCTTATGTAAGTGAATCATATACTGTTTGTCTTTTTGTGGTTGAGTCATTTCACCTGGTATAATGTCTTTAATGACTTAGAATAATGTCTTCATCTATGTTGCAGCATATGTCAGAATTTCTTTCTTTTTAAATTTGAAAACTATTATATTATATGTGTAGACTGCATTTTCTTTATCCATTCATCTTTTGATGCACCCAGGGCTTCTATGCTCCCCCTTTTTTGAGACAGAGTCTCACTCTGTAGTTCAGACTGCTCTTAAACTGAGTATGTAGCCAGGCTGATCTCAAACTCACAGTGATCCTCCTGCCTCAGCCTCCTGAGGGCCAGAATTATAGGTGTGTACCACCATGCCCAGCTTCCCCCTCTTGACTATTGTAAATATTGCTGCTATGAACATGGTGTACACTTACCCATTTTTAAATTTGACATGTCTTGTAAGTCTCCTTTCATCCAAAGATTCTCTCTGCCTTGCCCCTGCCCCCTTTTAAGTCCCCACTTACATGTTGAAGAGTCCGGGACATTTGACTTGGAGGCTTTTCCTTCCATCTGGATTTTGCGCATGGTGCAGTATGTCTTTTCTGTATTTTCAGTAAATTGGCAGTTGGATCAAGAGGTTTGATCAGCTTTAGGTTTTGATTTTTTGGCAACTGTAAGTGGTGATGTGGTCTTTCATTAAAGGCATACAAAATGTGTTTGTGTGTGTGTGTGTGTTGATATTTGATACCTAGATCCGTTAATTAATTGGTGGCTTCTAATTTGCTGTTCTAATTTGATCTTTCCTTTTCGTTAATTAGCTGCTCCAACTTCCTTAACAGTCAGCCAATAGGGAGAAAGCACATTACAGCCAGTAAAACAGCTTTTGTGTGTCTTAGATATTTGTCTTTTTCATGGATATTACTTGAAGAGGGGTCCATTGCTTACAAAAGTGTATAGAAGAGCAGAGAACTTATGGATATAATGGTTGTCTGAACTCGTCTACTTTTGCTTCTCAAAGTTCTACTAAATTGACAGGAAAATATGTTTTGAAGGAAAAAGGCCTGCAAGGATAGGGAAACAGAAGAGGTTAACTGCAACACAA
Source organism: Dolichotis patagonum (assembly GCA_004027295.1). Lineage (NCBI taxonomy): Eukaryota > Metazoa > Chordata > Mammalia > Rodentia > Caviidae > Dolichotis > Dolichotis patagonum. The sequence goes on along the minus strand of PVJX010002425.1, from coordinate 105,830 downwards.
TCCTGGGTAAGCTGCAAAGGATTTGGTGACCTTTCATAGCTTCTTGAGAAAGATACAGGAGAAGCCAATATTTTGAGATGTAGTATCTGGAATGCCTATCTTACCATCATATTTGATTGACATGTTTGTTGGGTATAGACTTTCAGGTTGGAGAGGGGCATGGGCTTTGGAGTATTCTTCGCCTCATTCTTAATTCTTTAAAATTTTATTTTGATCATAGTAAAATACAACAGAACAAAGCCAATTGAGACAATGCAGTGGAACTGGTACAGAACTTCACAGCAGGATACTGGGATAACAGTAATAGGTACCATAGTATATGTCATTATCATCACAATAGTTGTTCATTCAATTAGGTGTAGTGAGATCAAACCAAAAACAGAATATTATAAAACCAGTTGAAAGAGAATATTGAATAGAGCAAAACAATCTGAACAAAGCAAACAGTGAAAACATTTGCCTTTAAACAGAAGATAGAAGGAAATCCCTATATTTTGCTATATTGCATACAATCATCCTCCCAAGAGATGCTCAGACCTCTGCCCCCAGTTCCTGGGGGAAGGGAGGGGACGGGCTCACAGGCGATGCTGACTGGTTCTCTTCCTGGCTCGCGCCAAGGGCGCTTACCAGGACCTCACTTCGTTCTTCACTTCATTAGCAGGGTGTTTACGAATCACACAGCATCTCTGAACCTCAGTGTTCTTATTCTTCCTGATGCCCAGATCCTGTGGTTGTGTGACAGTGGATGTGAAAGATTTTGTAGGCTTTGAAGATTAAATCCCGCAGGAAGTGTTGAGATTCCGATGAGTGCTGAGGCACAGGCTGTGTTTGGGGATGCCAGGGAACCTTGGCGCATCAAGAGGGTGTCAGTCCCTGCAGCCAGCACTTCCAGCTCTTCCCTTCCCCTTCCCAGCTGGTGGAGAAAACCCAGCGTGTTCCACGTGGTGGAAAATGGTCAAACACGCACCTTGGCTAGGTCCTGTGACTGCCTGTGGTGCTAGGCTGACTCTAGTGCCCTAGTCCTCTGTCAAAGGCCTTCCTTCCAGGTTCCCGCTGCTCATGTTATTACTCTGCACCTTTCAGATATGTTTCTCGGAGTCTTTTCCTCTTGGGAACTGACAGTGGACCCCAGAGAAGCTGCCATGAGGTAGATAGCGAGCTTCCTCAAAGCGTGGCCGAGTAAACGGGAGGTAACAGCCTATTTTATGAAGGTAGAGTCATGTGGTACCTAATGATAGGGTGTATTCTGGGCAATGTGTCACTCAGTGATTTTTGTTGTGTGAAATCGTAGTGTGCCTTTACATGGAAGTGACGTAATCCTAAGCCGCTAACACCGTCTGTGGAGCGCATCTCCCACGCCGTTCTCAGCGTCGTGCAGGTCACCTGTGGGTACACGAGGGAAAGCTCTGTCCTACAGCCCGTCTGCCTGAAGCACTGAACTGAGATGGTGCCTAGCTGAGCTCCATGGAAAGGCGCCTGGTAATTAACTAATGATGCCAGGAGCAGAAGAAAGTGCAGCCTACCCACCATGTGCCTGTCATCAGGACTAGAAATGAATTTTTCATTTCTAATTGAGGTATAATCTTCATAAACGACACTAACTTTAAATGTACAGTTTCGTGCATGTGTGTATACATATGCACACACCACACAGACAAACACACATACACACATTTACACATGCATTACCAACCACCTGAATAAAAATATACAGTATTTCCAGAAATGCTCTCATGTGCCTGCTGCCATTTCCTGTCTTAGAGGAAAACTTGCTTTTGATTTCTAGCACCATAGATGAGTTTTGCTTGTGTTTTACCTCGTGTAAATTGAATTGAGCAATATGAACTCTTTCACTCAGCACGATGCTGTGTGGTTCATTCACATTGTTGGGTGGTTTGTTATTGTTCATTATTCCATCATATGGCTCTGCAATTTGTCATTCTCCTGGTGATGAGGACTTGAGTCAGTTCCAAGTTTGAGCTATTACAAATGAGCTATGATCAGAGCTTTTACAGATAATCGGAGCTGGGGATTTAGCTCAGTGGCATAAACTCCTTCCTTACAAATATTCTTCCCCATGTCTTTGGTGGACTTAAGCACCCATAGTCACACATATACATATATGTTTAGTGGAAGAACTAACTGCTGGGCATAGGGTGGGTGAATGCTTGGCTCATGGCGTAAGTGAATTCTACTCACCACTCACTGAGGTGCATCAAATGTGAACAGCCTCCAGCACATGTCAGTGTGCTGGGCTCCAGGAAAACATGAAGCTGTCCAGCTAGGATTGACTCTTAAATACCATATCAACGTCAAGCAAGGCTCAAAGAAAAACAAATACCTAATATGACCAGGCAGCTCATTTGGTAACTTTCCATTACTTTCATGTTTCTTATTGCCCCTCTCTCTCTCTCTCTCTCTCTCTCTCTCTCTCTCTCCCTCTCCCTCTCTCTCTCTGTTTCTTACATTTTTTTGATATTGACGATTGAGCCCAGGGCAGTGCTCTACCACTGTACTATATACCCAGCATCAATATTTCCTATTTCCAGCTATTTAATTTTTGTGATTTCCTGCAGGCTTGAATAATATTTTATCTGCCCAGTCCTCATTCTTTCTTGACCTTTCAGGGCTTTTTCTAGGCTTGTTTTGCCAGACAGCCAATGTTTTTCAGCCTTCTGTAGCTGTCCTAGAAGGGATCCTGTCTGTATTGTCTAGGAAATGCTTAGGACACCACCCTATCTACTGATCAGTTCTCTGTGCCTGGAAACTATTGTTGCTTCCAGCCAGAAGGGAATGTTTTCCAAAAAAAGATTTCCTTTTATCTTGACTTTTTGCATAGCTACTGTATGTATAGTTTGTATTGCATATGTACATTTGATCATCAAATATAGAAGACCACTGACTTGCAAACTTGCTTTTGATTTTAACAAGGTTCAGACTGCTTGTTTTAGCAATGCAGGGCATTATTCATGGTGGGTGCATAGTAAATATTGATTGAATGAACTTAAGGAAAATCATTTGAGAAAATATTACATAGACTATAACTGGAGGTTATAGATGATCCTTTCAGCTATAGGATTTTTTTTTTTTTAAATAGGGTCTCAATATATAGCTCAGACTTATTCCAAACTATTGACCCTCCTGCCTCAGCCTCCAGGGTGCTGGGATTATGGGGATGTGCATTCACACAGGTCTTTAGCTTTAGGGTTCTAAGGCAAAGCCCTCAGGATTCGCTTACCCATTGCCCTGGTAGAAAGGGATGGACAGTTCTTATTTTCACTGTAGAGAGGAGTGAACTCGGCCTGGTTTGGGTCTATTTGCCCAGCATCCAGGGCTCTGCTCTGAGCAATTGTTCATATTCCTGGGTTTCCGAAGTGTGTCTGTCTTCAAAGATCAAGCCTTGGTTTTCTGCTCTAATCCCTGGTCATTTCGGGTTGACAGACATTTATGGTACCAGGTTCCAGGCACAGGGACTTGAAAGGCACAGAAGTGGACAGGTAGATGGGAAAACAGACACATAAAGGTGCAAATTCAGTATGCAAAGTGTGAGGAGGAGGAGGAGGCTTTCTACTCCACCCAGTCACTGTTCAATCTCCTGGTCCCTCAGTGGGGTCATTGCAGTGTTTCTGTCTTCTCTGCTCCTGAGGCATTTGGCTGTACTGTGGAAGTTTTACGCATCTGTTGCTACTAAGGGAAGCTGAGGACAGGTCAACTGGACAGGTACTAGAGCTGGTCCAGAAAAGAGTTGTGCTTCCCTGGGTGCTGGTCTGTACTCGTCCCCTCGCAGATGGTGCCTATGACCTCTCAGAGGGCCTTAACCCCCCCCCACCGCGCCCCATTTGTCCAGAGGCAATGTTCTGATTGATCCAACAAAGGCGAGGTTTCTGCTTGTTCTGAGTCCCTTTTAGCAAATGCAGGTCCAGATGGCCCCACCTGCCCCACCCCTGAGCGTCTTCCCTGCCCTCAGCCCTGCTCGCTCGCCACCGGCAACCCACAGCAGCGTCCTTCACATCCTCGCACTGTGGCCAGAGTGGAGCTGGCTACCAACTGGCAATGGTCCAGGGCCCTGGGCTGCAGGCCCCTGCCCCAGTCTGCTGCGGGCTAGTGATGAATGTTTGCTGAAGTGGATGAGACCCAGCACCCAAAGGGACCCAGCAGAAGCCCAAGCTGCCAAGCAAATGGTTTGTAAAAAATTCTTTCCTCTCTCTCTGAAGCCCCTTCAAGCCTTTCCTGCCTCACCTCCCCTGGCTCCCCGGCTCAACTTGAGTATCGTGTGGAATTTCAAATCTGCAGTCACACATTCACATCACCTACTCTTTGCAAGCACCAGCCTGGCTGTGGAAATGGACCAGCCAGCTGGCCACCCTGAAGCAGCGGACACCCTCAAGTCTCTGATTTCTGCTCTGTAAGTAGAGGTGATAACACCTCCACTGCTGGCCACCCACAGACTCCTCATGACATGTAGGGTCTGCAGCAGGCAGTTTTGTTGTTGGGCAGCGCAGGGAAAGGTTCAGGTCATGATGTTTGGGGCGTGGCTGCCCAGTTCAAGATCCTCTGTCCGTGTGAGGGGGCAGTGAATGGGTCACTGAGCTCCGGGTGGCAGCGGCTCAGCGTGTTAGTACTGTCATCTGTGTCACCCGTCCTGGGCACAGCTTCCCCTCACATGTGAGTGAGGAGCTTCCAAACAGGAGCCTCCATTCTCCACACATCCCAGGAGGCACGAGAGCCCGAGGCAGAGGACAGCCGAAGAGAAAAAATTAGATCATATCTTACTCCTCAGTTTAACACCCCTCACCCCATTGGCTTCTGGTTCCCTTGGGACTCAGCCCTATCTATCTATCTATCTATCTATCTGGTTCCTGACAACCAGCCTGGTCTCACTTCCCTCCTGAAAATTTAGTCCCTCCCTGGAAGCTCTTCGGTAACTGAGGAATAAATCCTTCACTCCCAGACGCCAATCCAGGAATATGGGCAAACAGAATTTGAGGAGCAGTACTGGGAGGCCAGAGAAGCCGCCCCAGCCAGTGACTGGTCAGTCCTGCAGGATAAGGCCAGGAACACCTAGGGACACTCCAGGAGTCATTTCACCTGCAAGGCTTCCTGTAAGGCTGACCAGGGTTTCCAGGGAGATGGCAGCATAGGTCAGGCTTGTCCCCTGCCCGATCCGGCCTCCTCCCCTCCCTTCCAGCCACAGCAATCCTTAGGCAGTCCCTAATCCATGTCCCGCTAGCCTTTCTCATCCAGACGCCCTTCCTGGACCCCAACCTGTGTTGTGCGCTGACTTGTTACTGTCCCCAGAATAACATCCAAGTCTCCCAGCCTGGCCTTCAGCTCTTTCAGCACCTGGCTCCTCTCTCCTGGTGCCCTTTCTATCTCCTTGTTCTTGGGAATTCTCTCTAGTCAAAGGCGCCTCTTTCCCCTCTCAAGATCCCTCCTCTGGGGGTGGGGCGTGGTGGCACATACCTGGAATCCCAGCACCTGGGAGTCTGAGGCAGGAAGATTGCTCTAAGTTGGAGGCCAGCCTGGCTAAAAAAGTGAGTTCAAGGCCAGCCTGAACTGCATAATGAAATCCTATCTCAAACACACACACACACACACACACACACACACACACACAAGTCTCTCCTATTTCTGGCCAAGAAGGTATAATAGGCTCCTCTGTCCTAAACAATTAAGAAGCCAGGAAAAAAAAATCAATAACAATGAAACAGCTGTTTTCAGACATTAGACATGATGTTTGACAGTGATTCCTGGAAGAGGGAAAACAAGTATGGGAAGCCATACAACTGTCCTGGTTTACAACCTGGAGAAAGTTGTCAGGAGGCCACAGGGCACCTGGGGGACCTGGAAGAAGCTCACAATCAGCTGGGGTTGAGGCATCGGAGCTGAGTCTAGTGAGGTCATTATGGCCTGCGAGAGGCGTCAGGAAGAACAGGAGAGCAAACTGCTGCCCAGAGGGAGTAGCCAGCAGCTGGGGGTTTGTAGGCTTGGTTCATCTGAGAACTGGTCAGGGCACATGTGTGAGTTCTCTAGAGCCACAGTCCATGTTGGGCAACTGCATGTGTGGCTGGAGTCACACCCGAAGGAAGCAGAACCATCTTTGGAGCTCCCAGAGTCAGGGATGGCTGATGTCTCTACCAGACAGAGCAAGAACCTCGTAACTCACAGGGTAGTGAGTGAGTTCTCTGAAAGATACGGCTCAGGAGTGGAGGAATCAGTCCGGGGCCAGTAGTGGCAGATCTATGGTATGCGTGCCACAGTAGCGCATTTATATCACTGAAAACTCAAAGAGGTTCACCATCGCTACCAAAAGGCAGTCCCAAGTCTACCTAAGAAAGCTTAAAAGCAAACCTCAAAAGGACCAAACTGTTTCCAGTAACTTAACTATCCACTCCAGAACAAAGTTCAAGACTATTTTTAAAAATACAAGAATATCCAGCACCAAACAAAGTAAAATCCACATTTTTCTGGCATCCAATCTTAATTACTAGGATTCAAAGTACAAGGAAATTATGACACACCGTAAAGGGAAAAACGAATCAGTTGAAAGTGGCCCCTAAGTAATATGGATAATAGAAATAGTAGATTACTGATGAATTCTGTACATACAAGAAGGCAGAAGGGAAGATGTTGTTTCCAACATCCTGTCTTGTGGAAGCAGGATTTCTTCAGTGGTAGCAACCAAAACAAGATTACAGAGTAGACTAGACATGAGAGCACAGCGCAGGTGTTAATGGGAGCTTGTGGCTTACCAAAGCTGACCGAGAGAAGTGTGCAGGGTGGGGACGAAGCAAGGATGGAAAAGATGAATAAAATGATGGGAAGGCCCCTTGCAGACTAGTTGCAGGACAACAAGTTCAGGGCTCCCACTGACTCCAGTGATATAAATGCCCTACTGTGGCATGCACTGATTATGGTAAATTGTATAATTATTTCATTACATTGTTACAATGGAATAATAATGGAAATAAAGTGCACCAAAATTGTAATGCATTTGAATCATTCAAAAAGCACCCACTCCCCTGTGAAAAAATTGTCTTTCACAAAACTGTCCCTCATGCCCAAAAGACTGGGGACTGCAGCTTTATAGGATAAAAGCCACATAGAGCAGAAAAGAAGCAAGTTCTGAAGCTGCCCCTCAAGTTCCAGACACACTGGCTCCACACACGGTACATGCCCAAGCACATGTGCGTACAGGCATGTGTCTGGGTGTAGGCAGAGGTCAGCTGATGCCAAGGACCTCGAATAGCTGCACCAGAGCCCCTGGATATCGCTCCCTCTGTCACTTCCTCCCGCACTCCCTACCTGGATGCTACACTGAGGAGCTGCTCCTGGTCTGTGCCTCACCTCCTGCAGTCCTGTCTGCTGGGAAAGCCATCCTTCTGCTCCAATGCCTGTTCATCCTTCTAGACTCAGCTGCAGGGCCTTCCAGCCTGCCCCGTACCCCCCCCCCCCGCTAATGCTGTGTTGTGTTTGGCAGGTGTTTTGGGGGGGGTAACCTGAGTGAACCTCCACCTCTGTTCTGGTCTTTGCCTTCACTTCAGTGGAGAATGGAGAAGTAGGTCTCTTAGCAAGAAATAGGGGAGTCAAGACTGGTATAGTGCAAAGCAAAAGTTTATTTAAAATATGGCAAATTTAGAGAAAGCCAAAAAGAAACTATCTTAGCAGCAGAGTGCTCCCAGGATGCCTGGTGAGCGTGAGATGTATCCATACTTGGAGGGGCAAATTGTTTGGTGTGGGCCAGGCCAGTCAGAGTCTTAGTCTTTGTTTCTGGGAAGGGGACAAGGTCAGCATACAGTAAATGTGAGTAGCACTTTCATAAAGGGTGCCTAGGGTACATTTTTTTCAAGCACATGATACATGATAAGCGTGTGATTATTTGACAACTGTCATTCACAGATAAGCATACGATGGTTTTACCATCATCATCAGCCATCCAAACTTTGCCCCAGGTTTCTGCCTATGTCCCTCTAACCGGTCCCTGTACCACTTACCTATAGGTCACATGCTTTCCTGTTCCCTTTTTGTCCCCTCGCTGGCCTGCAGCTCACCGAGGGCCAGGTCTGATTTTCTCTGACGAATTACAGGCTCCCGGTACAGTGTACACAGCACATGGCTTCACCGCAAGTGGCAGGGCCAGCAGGGGGATGCAGACATTGTGTCTTGTTCTGTCTTTTGCAGTCTGGAAATCTGGACCACTGTGCCCTCTGCTTCTCCTCAGCCTGGGGCCCCGGAAACAGCTGGTGGAGGTGGGGGAAGGACCTCGTACAGAGCTGGACGGAATGTGCTTTCTCTCAGAATTCCATGCAGGAGACGGTGCCTGACTGCCCACCGCACATAGCTGAGGGTCTCCATGGAGGTCCACGCCACAGAGGTGGGGAAACTGACCCCAGGTGTCCCTTTGGGGGCTGGCCTGCTCGTGACTGTGAGCAGAGCCGGCTGGGTGAAGCATGCCTGGCAGAAGCAATGCGTCAGGCCCAGCTCCTCCCCACTCGTGCAAGGGAGCAGGTGGCCTGGGCTGTGGGGAGGGGGTCGGCCCAACAGAGACAGGGACATGGGAGAGGCACTTGAAAAAACACGGCACGGTGGGGGAGGCTGGGTGTGTGGCTGGCCAAGCAGAGCCATTGTTTAATGAGTAAATGTGCTGGGAACGCTAATGAGCTGCGTTCATTCATGGCGGGCTGCTTCCCAAATTGGGGAGCTCGCCAGGTTCTGGGGTGGAGGAACCAGGGACGTGAGCCAAGCTGGGGAGCTGCCCAGCTGCCGGAGCAGGGCCTCCCGTGATGGGCTGGCAGGGGGGTCTTTGTCCTGGGTCTGAGGGGGCCCTCCTTCCTTCCCGCCCTTCAAAGGAAACACCAGGCTTTGCCAGGCGTTGACAACTTGGCTTAGGGCCTGCTTGGAATTCACTGTCCAGGCCACTCTGGAAGCTTCTAGGGCAAGGCTGATCTTGCACCGCCCCCACACCCACTCCTCACCCTTGCTACTCCGAGGACCCCAGGCATATGCCCTGGTGATCGGCATCTCCTCCTTCCCCACGTGGGTTGGGGGCTCAGGTCATGGACTTGGGGAGACCAGCAGTCTTCAAGTCTGAGTGCTGTCTGCGGCAGGTCTAAGTGCCAGGTGCTGAGTAAGCTCCAGAGTGAGGAGGAAGCAAGAGAAAGCGGTAGGGACGGGTGGGCTCCGTCCCAAGTGTTAAAGAGGGAGCCGGGTGTAAACAGCTCCACTAAAAAGGGGTAAACAAAGGAGCAGGAACCCAGGAATGAGGGTGTGCTCTGCCCGAGGGGGCCGGTGTTAGCAGGAGGAGGCAGAGGCAGGTGTTCCTTTCAGACACTGGCCTCACTGCTGGGAAGTTTTCTCTTAATGGGTCAGGCAAGGACACCTGACAAAGACCCCTCCTGGGTTAGTGAATTGATGTTGGACAGAGGTCACAAACAGGCTGTGCATATACTTTCAAAGGAACTGTCAAAAGGCAGTAAAATCAGTCATGTGGGTGGTGACATACCAGCCACAGTACTCTGTCATGACGGCAGAGATACTGCAAACTTTTCATCCAACGGGAAAACAAATAACAAAATAAAACTAAAGCAACGAGAAACCCTGCGCCTTGGTATTGGGTGGACGATAGGGCGCTAGTCTTGTGCAGTCTGCCAGCATCTCAGCACCACTGCCTGTGACCGCCTGCATCTGGAGCCTGCGTCTCTTGGGCCACTCTCCTCCAGGAGCTCCTTAACGCTCCCTAGAACAGCTCTGGCCTCCGCCCTGCAAGCCGGTGGGCAGCCCGGTGCTTAGTGGCAGGTTAGGTACTCCAGAGCTGTGGGGCACCAGCCACAGGGCTCCTGGAATGTGGGGCTGTCCGTCTGTTCCAGCGTTGGGGCAATTTTCTCCTCATGTGGGTTTCCTGCGCACACCCTGGTCCTCATCTACCTAGTAAGTCCTTGGGGAATGCGTCCTGGCGTCCTGTATGGGTGCCTGTGCTTCCCTCCCAAGTAGTCCCTTTACTACCCTCTTTGCCGCCCTTCTGTGACAGGAGTGAATGTTGGTTGTCACCTGGATCCATCTGACAGACACGCAGGAGCCCTGCTGGGAGTGGAAGGTGTCTGCTGCACCTCCAATGCTGCCCCACTGACGCCTGCCCCCACCAGAGGCCAGTGAAGTGGCGGGGAGAGAGAATGTCCAGCACAGAACCGTTGTCACCTGTGCTGTGCAGGCTTCCGGGCCCCCAGAGGAAGCAGGGCGCTGCGGTCTTGGGGGAGAACGTGTGCTGAGGGAGGAGAGGAGATTGTCCTTGGCTCAGGGATGGATTTATTTATTTATTTATTTAGTCTCTCCCCCCAAGGCTTTGTCCTAAAGGCTAAGGAAGCTCCTAGCAGTGCCTCGGAGAGGCCACGTGGGGTCAGGGGCCTCTTCAGTCAAAGGGAAAGCATGTCCTTGGCCATAGGTCTCCAAACTGGGAGGAAAAAACAAACAAACAAAAAGCCAAAAAAGATCCTCTTCGTCCTCAGGACCAGCAGCTGGGCCACGGATTGCGGGGTGCCTGCGACTAAGTGTGTGCGTCCTCTCCGTGTGTGTGTGTGTGTGTGTGTGTGTGTGGGTGTGTAGCCCACCGGGCGGGTCGCCCCTGCTGGCCCTCGCTTCCCCGCAGAGCCCTGCCCCTGGCGGCGGCTGGAGGTTGCACCTTTGCAACTGTGCAGCCTCCCCCAGGAGAGGGTCGGGAGGCGGGGCGGCGGTCCGCGCAGCGGGGTGGGCGGGGAGGAGTCTGGGCCCGATGTGTGCGTTGCGGTTGATGGATGACTGCCGGGGGGAGCGGGGGTGTGCGTGTGAGCGCGGGGTGCGCGCGCGCGGGGCCTGCCCATTTTCCTCCTCGCGGCAGTCAGTCGGGAGCTGGAGGGAGGGAGAGCGGACGCAGTCGGCGGGAGGCAGCGAAGAGCTCAGCGCCCCGCCACCCCAGCGTCCGCGCACAGCCAGGCGCCGGCGCCCGGAGCTGCAAGGCGCCTCGTGGGCTGCGGACAGCGCGTACGTCCGCCAGGGGCCGCACCTGCCGGCGGCGCGGGCGGGGATGCCCAGCGTCTGCTGCCGTCCAGCGCGCTAGCGGGAGGCGGCGAGGGCACCATGGCGCTGATGCCCGGGCGTGGGTCCTCGGCGGGGCTGGTCCGGCCCGAGCTCTGGCTGCTGCTCTGGGCTGCCGCGTGGCGTCTGGGTGCCACGGCGTGCCCCGCCCTCTGCACCTGCACGGGCACCACGGTGGACTGCCACGGCACGGGGCTGCAGGCAGTCCCCAAGAACATCCCGAGGAGCACCGAGCGCCTGTGAGTCCCCCCTCCGCCCTGCCGAGCCGCGAGGTCGCGCTCCCGCTCAGATGCAACCGGGGGCGGGGTGGGGGTGGGGGTGGTTGGGTCGGGGTCCCTCGGCCAGCAGACGGGTCGGTGCCTGCTAGGTCTCTCCCGCGCCGGTAGCCAGGAGCGCCGCTGGGTACTCGCCCCGATTCAAAGGGCCCTTGAGGGGTTGTCTGCCCATCCTCACACCTGCACCCTGCGCCCTGCACTGGCAGGCCCTGCCCGCTGCGCCTGCACTTGATTCCTCCAGAGCGCCTGCGGCTCCCTGCCAGCCAGCGTCCTGACACCCAGGAGGGAAGCTTCCCACGCTTGCCAGGCACAGAGTCTGCTGCTGGACACATGGGGCTTGGGCTGTGCTCTGAGTGGTTGGCGCGTCTTGGGCTCTGAGGGCTGGCTGCCTGGCGATGGGCAGCGCGGTGCCTCGGAGCTGAAGTTTCTGGTTTCCTCCTTGCTCTCCATTGTTTGTCCCAGAGCCTTGCTAATTCTCCCCCGCAGATGTGCTCTGCTTCTTCCCCCGGTCCAGCCACCCCAGACTCAGGCAGACAATGAGGGCTTAGGCGTTGGTGCTTGGAGCAGGTTGCATTGGGCACCCGGAGATGGGGAGCTGTACCCTGGACTGGGAGCCTCTGAGTAATGCCGAGAAGTCCAGTGTCTGGAGCAGAGACAGAAGGTTAAAGATGTAGATCGTGACAAGTCATCAAAAACATCATTCTTTTCCCCTGTTCTCTTCTGAAGTTTTGAGGAAATGTCTGTTTCTAGGCTCTCCGAGCTTTATGGTGTGTGTATTTAAACACCTGTGTAATTTGTTTTCTGCCATTCTTCTGCAGAATGTGTGGGTGTGAGTTCCTGGTATCTACAGGGCGCCTCCCTAGTGTGAGCCCGCGCGGGTCCACATGAGGGCTGTGTGTAGAATTTGGTCACAGACAGAGCCTTTGTGCTTCTCACAGAAGTGACCGCATGAGATTTTTGATCAGGACTTTCAAGCCTTTGGAGAAGGCTGCCTGGGATCCTTTGGAACTTGCCTACTCCTCCTTCCTGCAGGCCTAGGTGACTTCAGTGGCTCTTAGGAAAAGCATACGTATTTTGATAACTTTTGAGCACATTTTCCTGGCTCCCAGCTGGCCAGAGACTGACATTTGACCCCAGGGAGAGTTGGATCAAACCCCGAGCCGCAACTGATGATCAGCAGGCACATACTTGCTGTGAACTCTCCTTGGCTGAGTCAGGAACGTTCCTGTGGAGGTTTCAGAGAATTTGCAATCTGCACGCATTCTAGGTACAATCAACATATGTATCTCGGAGTCCATGTGTGTTGTGACGCTGGGAAGAAATGGTGGGGTGTGGAGAGGCAGGGCCCGGCCAGATTTCCTTGGGGCAGCCTGTGCATTGTCCTGTGTGGACCTGGAGAGGAACTGAGCACCAAGAATCTTTGCAGAGGATCCCTGAGGTGACCAGGTCGCCCTCTATGCCCGTTCCCTCGGGGTCTATTCCCTGGTCCCTTGGCCCTGTCCACTGGGGCAGTTCTCCTGCAGCTGTTTCCCTGGCAGCAGTCTAGATCTGAGATGCATCAGCCCCTTTCTTTTGCGTTGGGATGTTAGTGTTCAGGACAGGGTCTGTCTTGGCTTTCATGAACCCTTTAGTCTTTTGCAATCTGTGGGATGAAACTAAGTTTCCTAGTGATGCTGACAGCACCTAGTAAACTTCTCTGAGCCTTAGTTGTTTTCCAACGAGAAAATGGGGCTGATGATATATCTAGTCTCTAGTTCATATGAGGATGGCAATTAGTGGATAGGAGTGTCTGTATTTTCTTGCTAGGCTTTGCGTATAAGATAGGATAGGGAGAAAAGTCTCATGAAGGTAATCCAGCAAATGTTTACAAAGCTAGGAAAGGCCCGAGCCAGGGTGCGAGACTTCAATGGGGATGATCCTGTCCTGTGTTCTGGAAGACTGGCCAGGTGCCCCTAACTGTAATCTCTAGCCCAGAGAGGGCCGGGCCAGCAATGCAATGGAGCTGTGAGATACAGAGGGTGAGAAGCCTTTTTATGAGTTGAAGGGGATTCTCAGAGGATGAGCCATTTGATCAGGGTTAGGTGGGATTTTGCCAAGCAGAGAGGGCAGGCAATGCAGGCAGAAGGAACAGCGTAGCGCAAAGCCTGGAGCTTTGGGTGGGCCTGGCCTAACCCTGAGGCTACATCATGATTTTGCAGCGGGAGAGGAGAGGCTGGGGCTGGCAAGGGTCAGGAAGGCCCTTCTCTATGTGGATTTTTCCTTGAGGGGCTTTCAGGTGGGACTCCAGCCGCCAGTTAGCCTGGTGGGGGAGTGGGAGGAGGCATGATCTTTGCTAAGTATGCCACGCTTCTGAGGTTGGAAGAGGACATGGAAAGAGAGTGAGCTGGGCTGTTCACCAAGCAGGCCCTGGGAAAGCCTTTGGAGGAGGATGAGAGCAGCCCGAAAGAGGCCTTGCTGAGAGCCCAGGCAGACCTGAAACAACCAGCAAATGTTTTCTAATCAAGTAGGTGTTGTGTGGTAGCAGAGCAGGAGACAGATTTGCTCTGAAGGTGTGAATTTCTATGGATTACAGCTGTGCATTTGCTTTTGTCCTTTGGGCCACTTCTGTGACAGGCTGGGCAGTTATATTCCGTAACTCCAGACCTGTCCTCCCATGGGAAGAAATTGTCATTGGTTTGCTTCAGGGACTTCTAGGAAGAGGTTATGTGGGCCCCAGACCTGCTGGTGCAGGCGGAGCGACTACGAGTCACGGGCTGGGTGGGAAGGAATGCTAAATAATTCACTGCAATGGAGCAGTTTAAAATACAGAGCTGAGCCGGGGATATAGCTCAGTGGCACAAATGCCCGCCCGGCAAATACCAGGTCCTGAGTTTGATTCCGGTTCAAAAAACCAAAACCTAAAATAAAATAAACTACACAACAGGAGCTAGGGGAGGTACTGAAAGAGGCCTGGGAAACGTCATCTCTGTAGGGTCCAGGCTCGGGGGGACCCATCCACGGCCAGTGTTAACTTGCCTTTTCCTTCTACTTGAGGACTGTGACTTTCTATTGGATTTTTTTTGTTGTTGTTAATTTAAAAAATCTTTTGGACCTGGGTATCTTTTCTCTGCTCCCTCCCTATACCTTGGGCACTTGTATTTTAGGCTTGCCACAGATTCTGTCGTGGCTGCAGAGGGGACAGGCATTTACCTTGCCCCCTGGCAGATTGTCCAAGGCTGGAGAGAGACGGGGTGGGATCCCCAGGAAAGTAGGCCTGCTGGCTTCTGTTTTCCGCCCAGGGATCTGCTCTCTTGTCTTGTTTTGTCCTCTTGCCTCTGCTGACAAGTTTGTCAACCCTGTCCTAGCTTGGTGCATGTGCAGAGGCCGTTCTTCCCTGGGCTCAGCTCACTGGTGCTGGAAGTCCCACTCACTGGGGCTGGGTGGTCACATCTAAGGATGACTTCCCAGGGCACCCCAGGCCTGAGGATGTGAGGAGCCTGTTTCTAATGCCAAACAATGATTGGGTGGTGGCTGTGGTATGTGGGGTCAGTGGCTACTGAAGCCAAACCTGTCACCATGGCCCGGACTCTCTGGGCAGCCTGGTGTGGGACTCCGCAGCAGACTCCCCAGCATAGTACAGGGAGTGACCTCCTGGCAGGGTGGGTCTCCTGCTCTTGCAGGCTTTGATATGGTGGCCAGTGTGCTGGGCTTATTTCTGGGCTCTGAATGACCTGGTGATGTCTTCCCACTTCTATGAGATCCCGTTTCTGCAGGTAAAAGGGGACAATGACCACTCTGCAGATTGACAGGAGTGAGGGAGGGAGGGATTGCACAGAGAGGGTGTGGTGTCATGCTTGGTGTCTTACCCTCCCCTGGTCTCCAGAGTTAACACCTATTATCTTTGCAAGGATTCTGCATGCTATGTTTGCCAGAGTGCTCTTTGATTTAAACTTTGATAAAAGTGCTATTTGAGAGAAGCCCAAGCTAAAAGCTTGAGGGTTTGGGTGGGGCAGGAGGGAGTTTGGAGTTAGAGCTTTGGATGTTGGCCGAGTTGCATGCTGCTCTCTGCCTGCTCAGAGTGGGTGCCCCCAACACCTGGCACCTTTGTCCTCTCCTCCCAGGACTTGGGGTCAGGAGCAGGGCCGGCAGTGTGGAGGTGGTGGTGGCTCAGCTCTGGAGCCGAGCCGCCTTGGTTTTCAGCCTCACTGTGCCTCTCAGCAGCTGGGGCACGCTGGGCGAGTTACGGCACTTAATTCACTCTTTCCGCAGAGAGTGCTGTCTATTGAATCTGACTTGTACTGAGTGCTTGGTGAAAATGTCCTTCTCTTCCTGAGTTTCAGTCCAGCAGGGGAGCGAGAGATGAATGACACAATATGAGAATCAACACATAATTGCAAACTGGGATAAGTGCTCCGGAGGAAAGTGTGCTTCCCAGATCTCTCATTTTCTTGCCCATAAAGAGGGGGAGACGAGAGGGCCTGCTTTTATAGGGTGGGCCCCGGGGCTGATGTAACACGCCAAGAAGGCTGTGCACTGGGCTGCAGACAGCAAGTGGCCAATACACGGTGGCTGTTATTAAGGTGCAGGGAACAGCAGGACCTGAAGTACGTGGGTGCCCTCAGGGTTGGGTCTCACTGTGGGCCTTCTCTTCCCTCACCAGGCAGCCCCCCGAAGCCTGGGCAGCCCCGGGCATGGACCACCTTCTTTGGTGCCCTTCGCTGCTGTGGCTGGCTGTTGGTGGCCCAGGCTGCTCGAAGTTGCCAGCAGGGGGGGCAGTGCTCCTTTGGGGCTGGCTGCGGAGCGATGGGGACCGGTGGCTCCTGCATTATAGGGAGCAGACGTGCGTTTGGCAGAGTTGCCGCCTCCAGTTCTGTGCCGGCATTAGCAGCTCGGCAGGGCTCTTGCTTAATGGGATTTTCTTCCCAAATGCTGTAATTATCGCCATACAAATACTTATTACACAGAGCAGATGACGGCCGGGCCTTGGGCAGTAGCCAGGGAGCTGGGCTAACGTGGGGGTGGAGAAGAGAATTGGCTTCTCTTTTCGACGGAGCTCACGACCCCCTCCTCTCCTTTCTGGAACCCAGCCTGTGGCAGACAAACAGCTGTTGGGCACCTGCCGGGTGCATAGCATTAAGAGAGGTCTGTGTGAGGAGCCCGCTTCTCTGGGCCCTTGAAGCCTGGAGGGGAGACAGAATAAACACGCAAGGCCATCTGCGAGGACGAGGAGCACAGTGGCCACCAGCGTAGGCTCTGGTGCCAGAGTGGCTCAGTTTGACTCCTGGTTCTCTTGGCCACCACTTGGGTGATGTAGGGCAGCTCACCTGTGACCTGATTTCGCTACCTGTCAAATGGAACCAGTGACATCGGGTGCTTTGTTCCCGTGGGGGAATCCATCTAACGTGCTTAGAGTGCTGTTTTCCACGGCGCCAGGGCCCCATCAGAAGTGAGGACGATGCCCCTGTTAGACGGAAGGAGAGGCTGCCGCAGTGGCAGTGGCGGAGTGGGGTGGGTTGGGGTTTGAACTGGCAGATCTGTAAGCAGAGCAGTGAGGTGAGCGGGAGGGAACTGGGGGCCTTGCGCCTGCAGGGTGGGCAGGGCCGACCCACGCGGGGAGTGACGGTCAGCGGTGAGCCCTGGCAGAGGGACTCAAGGAATGGTGGGCCTCCGACATGAGCTGTGCGCGCCTGTGTAAGACTTTCTGTTAACAGCTCAGTGATTTGGAAATAAATTAACAGGGTTGTGCAAACATCATCACAACCCCAGTTTAGATTATTTCCATCAACCCCCAACAATCTCTAAAGGTCTCTTGTGCTCACTGTAACTTTTTATTTTGTTATAATTTCAAACTTCCTGTAAAGTTGCAACAAAATATAAAAATCTTATAAGGAACTCCCATATATCTTTATATCTTTTACCCTAATTCAGTTCTTCATATTTTGCTCCATTCGCTTTATCATGTATCACACATACTCATACATGTAAAAATTCTTTTGAACAATTTAAGAATAGGTCAGAGACATTGTCACTTTTCTATTATATTATTATTATTATTATTTTGTAGTTCTGGGGATTGAGCCCAGGCCTGTCACTAAGCTACATCCCAGCGCTTCTTTAAAAAAATTTTAATTTTGAGATGAGTTTTCACCAAATTGCTGAGTTGCCCAGGCTGGGCTCCAACCTGGGACCCTCCTGCCTCAGCACCCCGGATTCTGTGGTTACAGGTATGGTGCACCACACTCAGGTAATTCTTTTTCCTTTAAATTTTTGTATATTTTCTAAAAATGGGGGAGCTAAGCATGGTGGTGCATGACAGTAATTCCAGCATTTGGGAGGCTGAGGCAAGAGGATTACCACAAGTTCAAAATTTGGTCTTAAAAAACCAAAACCAACCAACAAGCAAAAAATAAGAGTATCGAATTTTTTTTAAATTTTATTTTAAAGAAGGTAAAATTAAACAAAACAAAACAGAACAGAGCGGGACATAAGAAAGCATAAATTTCAAAGCTAGACAACCAGAGATCTTCACTATCTGTCATATTGTCTCTTGTTTTCTTCCAAATGGTTGTCCATATCTTTGCATATGGGGAGCTCATACTAAATAACATAGCCAGTCTTTTCACAAGATATATAGTTAACTGGCTCCCACTTCTAAGCGGGGGGGGGGGCACGGGACAGGGGACAGGATGACGTGAGATGTCTGATTCTCAGCCTGCACACCGGCAGGATCACAGGCACCCCCAGAGAGAGGGGAAGAGCTCCTTGTTCTCCCAGCACCCAAGTCAATTCGATACTCTTATTTTTTGCTTGTTGGTTGGTTTTGTTTTTTAAGACCAACCGGGCGCAGGTCCCGAGGTGCCAGGATCTCTCTCCAGTGGGCCCCTGAAAGCCTGCCACACTCACAGCTGCCCCCCAGAGAGGGGAGGAGCTCCTTGTTCTCCCAGCACCCCAAGTCAACCACATGGTGCAGGTCCAGATGTGCCAGGGTCTCTCTCCTTCAGGCCACTGAAAGTCTGCCACACTCAAAGGAGTATCGAATTTAACATCAAAACAATGTTATTCCACAGTTCCTATTCCAGTTTCCTCGGGTATCCTAATGTTATCTTTGATGGTGATTTTTCCCACATGTCCAGAATGCTGCCACAATCACATGTAGCATTTACTGGTCATGGCTGCTTTGTCCCCTTTCATTTGGAGTGGCTCCTCTGTCTTTCTGGACCGTCTTGTGGAGGAATACGGGTCACCTGTGTCATGGAATGCCCCTCGGTTTGGCTGCATCTGACCCGTCCTGATGCGTACACGGCAGTCCTGTGTTGTGAGGAGAGCCAGGTCAGCGGCGTGGGGCCCTTCCCCGTGTCCTGCTGGAAGGGGTGTGGTATGGTTTGTCCCGATACTGGTGATTTTAGCTTTGATCCCTTGTTAAGTTGATTTCTGCCAGGCTTCTTTGCTGAAAATAACTGTTTAAAACATTTTATTAACAAGTAGTTTATGGAGAGATTTTTTTTTGTTTTTGGTACCAGGAATCAAACTCAGGACCTCGTGCTTACCAGGCAGGCACAGTTATGGAGAGATATTTTAAGGCCATAGCATATCCTGTTCTTCATCAAATGTCGATCCACTGGTTTTAGCACCCCTTGAATTACTAATTTCATCATTTCTGCTGTTAGTTGGCATTCTACTGTTGGGAAGGACCTTTTCTTTTGCTCCATCTGTTTGTTTATAATCATGTGGATTATTATTTTATTCACTGAGTTATAATTTATTATCATATTTAGATTTTCAGAGATGTAACCCTGTACTCCCACTCTTTCTTCGTAGAGACAGGGTCTATCTTAGTTGCCGAGTTGCCCAGTCTAGGCTGGAATTTGTGATGCTCCTGCCTCAGCCTGCCAGAGTACAGGGATTACAGAGGTGAGCAGCCATGCCAGCTGCTCTGTGACTTTGTGACCAGACTCTCTGAGTACCTAGCTGGAGTCTGAGTGGAGAGTGACAAGGACAAATGATGTTTTCATAAATTCTGTCACCTGGCTTTGTTGTGGAGAATTATTGGGAGAAGGGGAGACTGGCAGTGGGGAGGCCAGTGGATTATGGTGACTGGTTCCCAGCTTTTCTGTGGCAAAAGTTTTGCTGTTTTTGCTGTATTATTCTTTTTTGTTTTTTAATTAAAAAGCACTCTTATTTCAAAATAATTTGAGGTGTATAACATGTTTGTAAAAACCACCCTAACAGTTCTTCACCAGCTTCCTCCAATATTAATAACCACAGAACAATCACCAGATCTAAGAAATTAGCATGGATCTATTTTTTTAGTACTGGAGATTGAACCCTTGGTTTTCTACCACTGAGCTATGTCCCCAGCCCTTTACTTGAAGATGAGGTCTCACTAAGTGGCTCAGGCTGGCCTTGAACTTGGGATTGTCCTACCTTAGTCTCCTGAGTGGTGGGCATTACAGTCATGTGACACTACACCCAGCTTGGAGGAGATACTTTGAGACTATGTGGTATCCTGTCTTGTCTTTTATTTTCACCTACTAATTGAAGCAACTGTCTGAATGAGTCTTGCCTGTAATAATTATTCTGTGATTGTGATTTTATACTCCCCTCATTCCTTTTACATTTATTAGTTGAAATTCTTCTATAAGAAAGAGAATCTTATCTTTTTTAATTTTAAACAGAAAAAATAAAATTTTAAAACAAGATAATCAGAGGTGAACAGTGGTTAATACATTGTGTATTGTTATCTTTATATTAGTAACTCAGAGTATAAGATATTGGTATTTAATTGTCCAGACAATATTAGCATATATATATATATATATGTAATTTCTTCCAACTTCTCACAGTGGGGTGACCATACAGTGTTTACACATGCCAGTCTGATTTATTTCACTTATGAGTATGGTCTCAGGTTGCATCCATTTATCTACAAAAGTCTCGAGTTTATCCTTTTTTATAACTGAATAATACTCCATTGTATAAAAATACCTCATCTTTTTTATTCATTTTTCAATTGATGGGCATTTGGGTTGTTTCCAAGACCTAGCTATTACAAATTGTGCTGATATAAATATGGGTGCACATATATTGCTGTGGTATGATGTTTTTAATGGGTATCTTCTGGAAAAATACCCAGCAGGGGAATAGCTGTATCAAATGGGACCTCTAATCCTAGTTTTTAAAGGAATATCCACACTGATTTCCACAGTGGTTGCACCAGTCTATACTACTACCAGCAGTGGAGAAGGGTCCTTTTCTCCACAGCCCCTCCAGCATTTATTGGTTGATTTCTTGATTTCTTGATAATAGCCATTTTTTCTGGGGTGAGATGGAATCTCAGTGTTGTTTTAAATTGAATCTCTCACATAACCAGTGATGTTGAACATTTTTTCATGTATTTCTTTTCTGTTTGTATTTTTCTTCTGAGAAGTGTGTATTCATCTCAGATACTCATTTTTGGATTGGGTCTTTAAATTTGGGAGATTTTTTTTTGAGTTCTTTATATATTCTTGATAGTAATCTTGATAGTAATGAGGAACAGCTGGCAAACATTTCTTCCCATATTGTGGGTTATCTCTTCACTTTGTTAGTGGTTTCTCTTGCTGTTCTTACTCCTTTTTGATAAGATGGTTTGATGGATACTTCGGGTTTTGACTTTCTTGAGGCAGGGACTGTGTCTCAAACCTTTGTAATTCTGTTGCTTGCCATATTGTCAGTGCTCTGAAAATGTGTATTCAGTGAGTTGTTTTGGTTTTTTAACCTCTGATGAGACATTTCACGGGTTCTGATCTTTGGCTTAGAAAACAATACCATTGTGGTAGGCTGAGTAAAGGCACCCAAAGATGTCCAGTATCGAATCCTTGGCACCCTATAATTGCACTACCTTGCATGGTAAAGAGGCCTTTGCAGATGTGATGAAGTCAAGGGTCTTGGGGTGGGGGATGCCCTGGCTTACCTAGGTGGATCCAGTGTAATCAGTAATTTTTCTATGAGGCAGGGAGGGTCAGGTGAAGAGTTGGAGATGTGGTGATGGATGCAAGAAGCTGGAGTGATGTGATGATGAGGCTGTAAACCAAGGAATGTGGATGTGAAAGAGGCGAGGCGATGGGTTATCCACGAGCACCCAGAAGAAATGCAGGCCTGCTGATGCCTTGCTTTTAACCCAGAGAGACTGAGTGGAGACTTTGGACCCCCAGAATGGAAAGATAATGGATTTGTATTGTTTTCAGTCACTGAGTATGTGGTGATTTATTACAGTACACTACCACAGGCGTTGCAGAGTTGTGACTCCTTCAGGGGCTGTGGGAAAGAGTGCAGCAGAGGGTGGGTGGGGAGGACATATGGGCCTTGAGGTCTGAGTCTGTGTCATGGTTTATGTCAGTGGCCCCCACGCCTCATGCAGTTATGGACTTGACCAAATCTTGCGTTTGTGATTGGTTCGTTGTCTAGTGCTCGGATTGGTGGTGTGAGTGCTACACCCGCCTAGGGGTGGAGCCAGCATGTAGTGTAAAGGCGGGGAAGAAGGTGTGTCTCTCTTGCTGGTTTGCTCTTTGCAGCCAGCTGTGAACCGCAACCTGCCGCCTGCCGTGCCACACTGCCGCTTGGAGCTAGCTGAGTATGGATGGAAACCTCCAAAAACTGTAAGAAATAACCCTTTCCTTCCTTAACTTTGGGCATCAGGTATTTTGTCTCAACAAGGAGTAAAAAAAGTAACTCAGGCAGTCTGGGAGGGCAGTGTTGTGGCCAGAGCACAGCTGAGCTGAGCTTTGGAATCAGGCATGTCAGCAGGCCAGCTGGGATAAGGTGCAGGCTCCCAGGCCCATTCCAGAAAGACCAGTTGGTAGGCAAAGGTGATTCAGGGAATTTAGATTTGGGGATTTGGAGTGCTCAGAACACGTACTTGGCGCTGGGATTTCCAGGTGAAGAAAGGACATTCTTGGAGGCTGCAGGAGGGTGGGCTTCTGCACACACCAACAGGGAGAGAGGTGAAGAGGAAGCGGCAGGGGGGACGAGCTCCTGCCTGCTGTCTGCACAGGGAGCCAAAGTCTGGCCAAATGCTGAGCTGCTTGGACAGCAGAAGCCAGAGGAGTTTGGGTCTGGGGAGGAGGGGGAGCAGTGCGGGAGCTGTCAGTCTGGGAGGAAGCGGCCCAAGGCAGGCTGCTGGAGCTGGGGGTGGGGTCACTGGGAGCTGGGCTGCCTCATTTCCTGGGAGCAGTGGAGGGCTGGGAGGCAGCGGGAGGGAGTAGGTGGTGAGGAAAGTAGAGGCCAAGCACTGAGGGGGAGCTGCTGGCATGGAGGGGGCTGGCTGGGGCCAGAGGAGGGGCTGGGTGCAAACTGCGGGAAGGAGGGAGCAGGGTCCTTGGGGGCAGGAGCAGGTGAGGGCCTCCACAGGTCAGAGAGGGACACAGGTGAGAGGTGTCTGTGGTCCCTGCTCAGAACTCCTTCCTCATGCCAGTCTTGAGTGAAATGCTTTATCTATGTCTTGCTTTTCCTTCTCAACAGACTTGTCTTGCTTCAGAGGTGAGGAAAAAGTTCAGATGGGTAAAACTATATATTCAGGGTCAGACAGTTTGAAGCTCTGAAATGTGTGTTTGGTTTTAAAATTTGCTGCCTCCCACATCTCAGTAAGGCCGGGCTTCTTTCATTCATTCACTTGCTTGCTAGACATTCATTCGGTACCTGTAAAACCCATCACTACTTAATATCAGGACAACAAAGGCGAAGTGGCCCTGACTGAATTCAGCTAACCCGTATTTGGAGAGGACCTATGTTGCTGGCTGGCACGCGAGGAAGGTGTCTGGGCTGCAAGTGGAGGGTGGGGAGCAGGGTGGGGGGCAGCAGGAAGGTGGGGTGCAGGTGAAGATCAGTGGCCTGGGGTGGCAGGCAGCAGGCACAGAGGCTTGGAGGTGGGGGCTGCAGGGTGATGGTTTTAGGGTAGGACCCAGATTAAGAAAGGGGGTCGACAAGAGCAAGATGGGTCTCAGGAGTGAAAGGGCTGGACATAATTTGACCCTCAGAATGGACGTGCCATGGAGTGGGGGTTAAGAACTGAGCCTTGGTCACATCACATTTATTAGGATGCTGCTCAGCCAGGTGAGTGGCTGTCTCCCACACACCTGTCATCCCAGCACTTGGCTGAGGCAGCAGGGTCTCAAGTTTGAGGCTCGCCTGGGAAACTTCACAGCTTACGGAGACCCTGTCTCAAAATGAATAAATAAAAAATAAAGGAGGGGGCTGGAAATGTAGCTCAGTGTGAAGGGCTTGGGTTTAATCCCTGATATTAGAAAAGAGCAAGGAGAAAGGGTGGAGGAGTAGAAAAAGGGCTGGGGTGAAGCTGAGTAGCAGGGCACTTGCCTACCGCGCACAAGGCCCCCAATTCAGTTGCCAGCACTGAAAAGAAAAAAAATCCCAAACAGATAATAATGTGTTGGCGAGAATATGGAGAAATTTGAACTCTGTACTGTGGTGGGAATGAAAAAGGTTCCAGCTGATCTGAAAAACAGTACGGTGATTCCGCAAAAAATTGTAAGTAGATTACTGTCTGATCCAGCAGTTCTTCTGATGGGCACGCTCTCAAAAGAACTGCACGCAGGTGTCAGAGAGAGACGGGAATGCTCGTGTGCGGCATTATTCGCGATACCCAACATGTACAAGCAACCCGGGCAAATGGATAACAGAGCTTATGTGTATACACAATGGAATATTATTCAGCCTTCACAAAGAGGGAAATTCAGACACATACTGCACCATGGGTGAATTTCGGGCGACATTATGGTAAGTGAAATAAGCCAATTGCACACAGACAAATAGGACATGATTCATAGGAAGCACACAGCTCATTGAGACCGAGGATAGAAGTGGAGTTGCTAGGGCCTGGGGACAGGGGTGTGTGTGTGGTTGTGCATTCCAGGGACTCTGTACTATGGTACGGTTTCACACTGCAAGGTGAAGAAGTTGTGGAGGTTTGTGGCACAACAATGTGACTATATTCAACATATTGCAAACATAAAAATAGTTAAGTTGGTCAATTTTATATGTATTTCACCACCACCACAACAAAAATGAGCTGGGTTCTTAAGGTAGACAAGAAGGGCTCAAGTCCTTCCTCCTGGGTGTCTTTAAATTTAATTTTTAAAATGTTATTCTTTTTTTCCCAATCTGGGGATTGAAAGCAGGGCCTTGTGCATTGTAGACAAGCACTCTACCACTGAGCTCTACCTCGGCCTTCTGAACTTAAGTTCTTAAGCCCTTTGTGCCTCAGTTCCCCATCTATAGGTCAAGACTGACAAACCCCAAAGCCGGGTTCTAGTAGGAGGCGCGTGTGAGGTGGCTTGGTTAGTAGGCAGAGCTATTGCTATTGCTCAACCAGGGAAGTAAGATGGGTTCCCAGGAGCCCTGGCACGAGGCAGTGAGGGTTTGGCAGCAAATCTGCTCTGGCACAGAGGCCCACGACGCCTGTCTCTAGGACTTCTCCACGCCTCACCTGGCAGGGGCAGTCACGGCACTGGGTTGGTGTGAGGCCTGTGGGAGCTGTGCCCCAGCAGTGGGACGGTACCCGCGGTGGCCTGGTGAGTGTGGGGAAGGCTCAGCTGGGAAGACAGGAGTGTGTGTCAGGCCGGGCTGGCAGGCGCAGCAGCAGCCAGGCCCGGTGGGGAGGTCTGCTCAGTGTTCAGGTAACACGCCTTACGTGCCGGGTACCCTGGAGTGTGCTGGGAATGTGGTGGTGAGGAGCCAGAGGTGCCCTCTCCCTCTTGAAGCCTGGCAGGGGAGGCGGCCTTTCCTAAAGGACCTGTATGAGCCAGCTTCAGGTGCTCTCTGAGCTCCCTTGGAGGAGTCATGCGGGTGCCCTGGAGGAAGCAGTTAGAGGAGGGCGAGTGAGGGGAGGCCGGTGAGTTGGGGGGGCTGGGGGAGCTTAGCCACAGCCCTGCAGGTGAGGGCCTAGTGTTTTCCCAGGCAGGAGCTGAGGACAGTTCACGGCCAAAGCTGGCCTGCTGAGGGTTGAGCCTCTGACTTGCTGTCCTTAGGTCTCGGGCTTCAGAGCCTCTTGGTGACAGGCGGACAGGCCGAGGCTCCCTGTCCACCAACCCTCCCTGTCACAGCCCCCGGCTGCACCCTCTGGGCTCTCCGGCCTTCCTGCCTTCACCTCTACCCACCACAGACCTTAGTGGGTACAGGCCACTGTTATCTCCCGTTTCCAGATAGGAACTGAGGCTGTGAGATGAGATGTCTTGGTCTGTTTTCTGTTGCCAATAACACAATACAATGGATTGGGGACGTAATTTTAAAAAGGTTTATTTTGGCTTCTGGTTCTGGTCCAAGCTCAATGGGCCACATCCGGTGATAGCTTTTGTGTCCTGATGTGGTGCAGGAGACCTGGTCCGGCTGACTTTTAGAACAGACCCATGCTTAATATAATCCATTAATCTATTAATCCACTCGTCACACGAATGGATTAATCCATTCCCAAGGACAGAGCACTAATCACCTCGTAAAGGTCCCTCCTGTCCCTGCTTCTTACAGTCTCATTATGGGGATTCAATGTCCACATGAGCTCTGGAGGGAACAGACCATATTCAAACTGTAGAAAAGTGTCGCCCGAGGTCCTAGAAGGTGCAGGGTGAAGTGGGGCTCTGAGGCCAGGCTTGTGACGCTAACACTCTTCAGCCGAAACACTGAATCAACAACCTGCATTGGCTGCCAAGTGCTGCCTTAACCAGCAGCCTCAGTTTCCTCATGTGTAGGATGATGCTGGTGGCACTACCTTGAGGGCCGTCGTGAGCATTATGTGGTGCTGGCGGTGGTGAGGCAGCAGGGACAGTGCCTGGCCTGGAAGGCACTTGTCCCAGGCCTGAGGAAGCCTTTGACCTCATAGAAGACAGCCGTTCCTTTTGCCCTTCCTGCTGGAAGTGCCCCGCTTTCTTTCTCGGCAGCGTGGACCTTCAGGGCACTATCTTCTTGCTCTTATTAGGTTTACCTGGGGAAAGGAAGGACCTGGAGAGAGGATGGTGGGGTGAGCAGGTGGCAGCCTCGATGGGTGTTGTCCATGTCGGGAAGAACACTTGTAATTAGTAGAAGTTTGGTGGGTCTTTTTTGAGTAGGGAAACAGAAGAATCACTTCACTCAATGCGGTTTACTATGTCAATTTAATGCAAATTCATTCCTGCATTCAAGAAATCCTTATTGAAACACCTGACCTGTGTCTTGCTGTATGTTAGAGCCCGAGGAGACAGGTAAGGAAAGCCAAGAGCTTGTCTTTAGAAAGGGACTGGCTGATGGGGTGACAGATCAGAAAGGCCACACAGCACCTGCAGTTTGTGGTAGAGACATTTTTGTCTCGATTCCAACAGCAATGGGGATTCATTGAAGGGTTTAAATAGGGAGGGACTTGATCAGATTCGCAGCTTGGAAAGACCCCAGTGGCTGTGGCTTGGTGAGCAAATTGGAGGGGAACCAGGGAGGATGTGAGGAGCCCATTTGGCGGCCCTGCAGGGCCCCCGGTGTGAGGGTGGAGGTGTGGGGTGGGAACTGGTGGGGGAGGTGCTGGGGGCTGTGGTCCTCAGGCCTGGGGTCAGGGCAGGGGCGTGGTGGAGGGACATTCTTCCCCCTCAGCTCTCTGGACTTGGCTGCAGACCCTCAGTTCCATGGATTTGGCTGTGGCTGGGGTTGGAGTTCAGAGGGGAGAGCTAAGAAACAGGGTTTCCAGCCCCCGAGGCCTTCTCACGTACAGTTAAAGTGGAAATGAGAGGCACCCCAGGTAGGAATGCCTCTAAGGAACTACATCTCTAAGAGGTGGGTACTAATGTCATCCTCATTTTACAAATGGTGAAACTGAGGCACAGAGAAGTTAAGGTACCTAACCAAAATGCGAATGAAGGAAGTACAGTGAGACCCCAGAACAGCCCATGAAAGCTTAGGCTGTTTTTTCCTGCAGTCCTAGCAAATCTGAGGGTCTGTGTTTTGTTTATCACAGACACGCAGATGCTGGTGATGAAATTCTTCTTCTTCTTTTTTTTAATATGGCGTGCCTCACCAATTTGAGTATCATCCTTGTGAAGGAGCTGTGCCAATCTTCTGTTTCATTCCGATTTTAGAATATACACTGCAGAAGCGAGCCCTCAAATTCTTATCTCCTGAGTATTCAAGAAATCCTTGTGCGTTTTTGTTTTTTCCTTGGTAACTTTGCTTTGGAGGATTTTCTCCAATTCTGTTGTCACTGGGTTTTTTTTTTTTTTTCAGCCCAGGTACTGACAGAAATTGGGGCGTTTGCCATCTTTGTACCCTGGGAGAAAGAGCGGGGTGAACTCGTCACTTCGGGAAGCGAGAGAACCATCACAGACTGAAGGGGTTCTCAAATTGAACCTCCTGTGCTGTGGCCAGTGAGACGCAGTGTGTTTACAGCCAGGCCTAAGGTTTTCACACGGGAGGTGCCCCATAAGGAGAAGCCTGAGTGTAACCTGTGGTGACAAAAGCCCCTGGAGACCATTAGCCTGGGTCCTAGGTTCTCGGACTGCTCCAGTGGCCCCTTCCCACCTGCTGTCCCAGCTGCAGTAGTCTTGGGGTTCCTGCAAGTTGCTGGCAGCTTCTGGAAAGGGGATCTCCGTGGCAACACTGAGGGACCACCTGTTGTTGGAGGAACCAAGCAAGCTGTAGAACAGTGGCCCTTGCGGCATTCCAGCAGCTTCTGCAGGGGGCCAAGTGGGCCTGGCTGGCTCAGAATAAGAATTCCTCCTGTGGCCATCTGCTGGGGAGGGGTGGCCTCTCAAGTGGGGGCCTTTTCACAGCCTAAGTGGCAATAATGCATCCTAGGTGCCACTGTGCTGCTTGCTCTGCTGCAGGCTGCCTGGGCGTGGGAGTGCTTCCCAGGAGAGGGCACAGCCCTGGCACTAGGTGGAGAGCAAGGCTGCTGGGAGATGGTTCACCCAGAAAGCACCAGTAAGGCCTCCCTCCTACAGGAGGGGTTGTGTTTCCTTTGCTGTGTGCACTGTTCCTTCTCTGCCTGTCCAGGGCTCTTCTTGAGCAGGCCCGGTGACAGGGAGGAAGTGAGGGGCGGCGGCAAGGCTTGGTGCAGGGCTGCGTCCCTGTGTCTGGCCTGCGTACACTGGTGTAAAAGGGTGGAGAGAGGCCTGCAGTGCTACATGTCATCAGAAGATCTATGGCTTATCCATCCCTAACTCTGCTTTGTGATTCCACCGTTAGCCTTCCTGGGTTTCACTTGGGCCTTGGCTTAGCAGTTGTTTGTGCTTCCATTTTCCTACCTGTGAAATGGGAGTATTTATCATAGTCAACTGCTCTGTGAGCCATGGCTGCCATGAGAAGGAATAAACAAATGATTATAAGATTCATTGGATTTCTCGTGATGGTTGACTGAGTAATCCCTTTTCTGGGATGTCTTCCTCCTAGATGCCCACTGAGATTTATGCAGCATTGTTTATAAGTGACAAATGTCGTCCAACCCAGGTGTTCCAGGAACCGGGAGCAGCCCAGACACATGACACACCCAGATGAAGGAATGCCTTAGTCAGACCCACAGCAGGAGGGCAAGCCAGGCGCAAAGCTGTGGAAGTGTGTGATAGTTATGCCTCACTCATTCTTCAGGATGCTATGGAGGGTTTCATTAGTCTAATTGTTGAATTAAGTCAATTATACAAAAATTGTTTCCAAAGGAAAGAAGACTTGAGAGAAAATTGTCCAAAATGTTGGTGGAGATTATTCTTAGTGATCATTCTTATGGGTGATTTTTCATTTTTCTTTTATTCTTCAGGAAATTGAAAAAATTCAAATATATGCGTCATTACCTTTATTTTTAAATGAAATAACTTGGTTATTATATTAGCTTAAATATAGATGTTTTAAAATTACAATGCAGAAAAGCATAGAAAAACCTAGACTCACCTCACGTCTCACTACTTAGAGTTAGCCATTAAGAGGCCGCACGCAGCCTCAGCCCGTCCTGGGCTCTACCCCTACGGCAGTGCGTGCACAGCAGGTGGGGCTCTCAGGGTACAGCTGTGCTGTAACCCGCTGCCACTTTCTCTGTCGTGGCCACTTTCCTCGTCAACAAAAACAGATCTGCAGCCTTTTCAATGGCTGCACAGTTCTGTCCTGTTTGATGGATGTGCTGAATTCAGCTAAGCAATGTTCTGTTGATACCACTTCACTTGTTAACACTTCTGCCCTTCTGTGGAGGGCTGACATTTCTTCATAATAAGAGAAACAAGACAATCAAATTTGCCCTGCGCTTTTGGGTTTGGGGATGACGGTTTCAGAGGATGACCTAAAGATGGGACCTTGCTTGGGATGGGAACCACTTAAAAGGGTTTGTGATGATGTTTTAACGCTTGAAGAATGGTCATGTTGCAGAAGGAACACAATTGCTTTTTCTAAGCTAAAACCTCAGCATTCATGTTTAAGATCAGGGTGGGTGCTTTGTGATAAATTGGTGGGTTTGGGGTTCCAGTTTGAGGCCTCGGTCTCTAAGAGGTTCACCATCACTGGTCTACCCTGTGGCTTGCCTGGGCCATACCGGGAAAGGCTTCCTGTCTTCTCCTGCTTAGAGTGTGGACAACTAACCAGATCTAGGGCTGGTAGACAATGACATTGTGGTGTTCCCAAGGGGGCCCTTTGCAAACCACCCACAAGCACACTTGGTTATGCCTGTGTGAATTCCACGAGGTGGGCACGGTCAGTATCCCCGTTTTACAGATGAGGAAACTGAGGCTGAGTGAGGATGCCATCTGAATAGCCCCCGTCATTGGCTCCTTTCTTACTTCTTTCCTGTGTCAATGTCTTGTCTCTCCAACCAGACTGAGATCTTTAGGGCAGAAAACCGTGATTTTGCTTTCTGCAGCACTTACAGCTGCGGGTGCCCTGCCTTGTCATTGCTGCTCGCAGAATGTTTCCGGCTAAGAGGGCCCCACTTACCGGACCTTAACACAGACCTGGGGGTCTGAGCTGGGAGCCCCTAGCCTGTTGGTGAGGTGACGGGCTGGAGCTAGGTGGAGAGGAAGCCAAGCTGGGAGCCTGGCCGGGGGCCCCCGCCCGGGCCCCTCACCACGTCCCTCTTCTCTCTGCCAGGGAACTCAACGGCAACAACATCACCCGGATCCAGAAGAACGACTTTGCTGGGCTCAGGCAGCTTCGGGTGCTGTGAGTACGGGGCGCTGCTCCTCACGTGCCTTCCCCTGGGGGGAGGGGATGTGGGGACACTGCACCCTGACTAGCGCAGCTACTGCCACCGAGATGGCAGAGGGTCTGGGCTGGGGGGATAAGCTCCCTTGTCCATTGGCTGTGTTCTGGGGAGCAGGGAAGGCCATGGGCTGCGAAGAATCTCTAGGTCCCGGTATTAGTCAGCTTTGGCTCCTGCAGTGAATGCCACAGGCTGGGGCCTAAACAGACAGGTTGCCCCCAATCCATTTTATTTCACATAGAAAAAGAAGAAAAAAAACTACAACCAAATTTCAAAACACATCAATCGGGGGCAACAATGGTACATATAGTGCACATTGTCATCCCCAAATCACTCACCCAGAGCACAAGACATCTGCATTCAATTGTCTGAACAACACCGGCACAAACCTTTCTCTTCAGTGAACTCAGAGAAATCAGTAGTACAACTCTCTTAACTATTTTTATGCACATATACATATGTTGTTTCTTTTGACTTCTCATACTAGTGAGACAATACGATGTTTACACATGCGTGTCTTATTTATTTCACTAATGAGTATGGTCTCAAGTTGCACCCATTTACCTATACAGTTTATCCTTCTTTATGGCTGAGTAGTGCTTCATTGTATAAAAATACCACGTCTTTTTTATCTATTCCTCAGTCGATGGGCATTTAGGTTAAACAGACAGTTTTGAAGAGTCCCCCACCAAGGTGCCGGCAAGGTTAGTTTCTGGGGTAGTGGGTGTGGGAGGCACCTTTTTCTGGCTTGCAGAGGGCCCCTTCTCATTGTGTCCTCATGGAGCCTTTCCCCACATACACCCGGAGAAGTCCCAGCATCTCTTCCTCTTCTTATAAGGTTACCAGTCCTCTCGAATCAGAGCTACGCTTAGGGCCTCATGCCATTTATCCACCTCCTTAGAGACCCTGTCTCCAAATGTTCTGAGACTCTTTAGAGGAGCTGGGAGATTGGGCCAATGCTGTCTGGGTCAGGGATAACAGCCGCTGGACAGAGCCTCTCTTGCTCCAGAACTGCCGACTTCGGACCTTTCTAGTCCAGGACCCCCTTCCCCTCTGGTGCCCCTCACCCCAGGCCTTCAGTAGAGAAAGTCTGGTGGCAGCTTCTGCCCCCTTCCCTGCCCCCGATCTTGTCCAGGGACCGCACAGGAGCACGTATGTCACCGTTTGAGAGGGGGCGGGGAGAACATTAGACTCTCGGACATGACCGCACGGCGATCCACCTGCTGGCGAAGAGCGCTGCCCCCAGCCGGTTGCTCTGGTCCCGCAGCCCGTCGGCAGTGAGCAGACGCAGTGTTCCCCGGAGCCGCACAGCGCTGCTGGCATGGACGCCCGCTCCTGTCAGATGGGGCAGGCAGGGGGCGTGCGTCACCTGCCAGCCTCAGGGGGTGTTTGCTGCATGTGTGGCCTCTGCCTGGTGCAGAGCTTCCCTCCCTCCGTGCTGGACTGGGCTGTCTGCTCCGCCCCTTGGGCACCTGCCCATGGCTGAGGGGGGACGTGCGTGTGAGGGCTTTATGTTGGGGGGTTTGCACAGCTGTGCAGAAATGTATCCCCGCAGCCCGGGATGGGGGCCTGTGAGGGCCCGGGCAGGCCTTGCTGCAGTCCTGTGCCAGTGCTGCCCTAGCAGAGTTGCCTGGGCTCCTGCCTCGTGCCAGCCGTGTCTAGGCGCCCCTGTGTGACACCCCGTTCTGTCCTCTGTCTTTGCTCCCAGGCAGCTGATGGAGAACCAGATCGGAGCCGTGGAGCGAGGGGCCTTTGACGACATGAAGGAGCTGGAGCGGCTGTGAGTATCGGTGGGCACGGGCTCGGAGGGCGCCGGGCTGGCTGGCACCGGGCGGGAGTTGGCAGGCGCACAGGGGAGGACCCAACCAGCCTGCCCACCCCTTGCTGGTAGAGCCAGGAGCAGCCGCACTCTCGGAAGTAGCTGCAGGTGGTGAGATGGAGGCACAGAGAGATCTGGAACGTGCGCCCCGCCTCCGTTATGACTGTAACTGTCTGTTGTTTGTCCCTGAAAAACATGAGATGGAAAAAAACTCACAAGTGGAATTCCATCCGATCTCACCCAGGGGCAAAAACACCGTTCTTTGATTCTTATGTTTTGTTGTCATTGCTTATTTGTTTTTTTGTTTTTGTTCTTGTTTTTTTGGCAGTGCAGATCATACCCAGGGCCTGGAGCAAGCTAAGCAAAGGCTCTGTCAGAGAGCTGTCACCTCCGCCAGATTTGCGTGTGCTAAAGGATGGTGCTGGTGGGCAGGGAGGGCTCCCAAGGAAGCCCCAGGGGCCACCTCAGGATCAGTTAGGTGTTCAGGGCCACAGCACAGAAGTGGGAAGGTGGTGGTGTGTTCTGATTTGCGTGGTATTTTTTTTTTTTTTTTTTTGTGCTGGGGATCGAACTCACGACCTCACACTCACCAGGCAGGCGCTTACACTGCTGAGCTAAATCCCCGGCCTCTTGGTTTGTTTCTTAATAGGGCTTTGAAATTTGAAAATGGGTCTTGATTAAGTTTTGTCTTTTAGATGGGGACAATGAAACACAAATGTGGGATGAAGGAGGGGATGGGGTCTCACACTCACGCCGGTCACGCGTCTGCCCTTCTGCAGAATGCTTGGCTATAGGTGTCACAGGTCCCAGCGATTAGGTTCTTTGAACAGAAAATCCGTTTTATTTTAAAGAAATAACAGAGACATGGACAAAAGTTCATATACATCAGACTATTCATTGCACATTATTTAAATACAAAAATTTGGAAGCAGCCCTTTTGGTGCAGGCAAAAGGTAAAGTCATGTTTTTGAAGAAAAGTGAAGACCTTGGGAATATGCTCATAGTATGTTAACTGGAAAAGGCAAGATGTAACATTTGTGTAAATAAAAACAATTTGTGAGTGCATTACAATGTGCCAGGCACCCAGGTAAGTGCTTTGCTGTGTAGTATCTCATTTAATCCTACCACAACACTGCTGCAAGTGGTATTTTACAGATGAAGGACAGAGGCACACGTAGGTTAAATCCCTCGCTCATAGTGGTCCAGAATAGGGGATTAGAACTGGATTATTCACCTTCAAAGCTTGAGTTCTTAATGACCAGGACCTAACACCTCACCTTGCACTTTTACATCAAAGAAAATAGAAATATTAAACAAAAGGAAAAGACTGTGGTTGTCTCATTGTTCTCTTGCAGACTGGAAGAAAATTAAGGTAACCCCGACTTTGTATTCCTCATCCAGGCCTGGAATTTGGTGATAAGGAACTCACAGCTAGACCAGATATTTAGTCTTGCCTTTGTTTCCCTTAAAAGGTTTAGAACAAAATACGTGTATTGATGACTGTTATGATGGATACATTGTGTCAACTTGAGCAGTGTAGAATCTTAACTAACTATGCAGCTCTATGCCCTGGAGTGTGGAGGATGAGCCTGGGACTCTAGGGTGTCCACTGTGTCCATTTGAGAAGGTCAGAAATTTAACTAAGTGACTGTGCAGGGGACCAGGGTCCTCGCTTTGTAAACCCCCTCAGCCTGTGCGAGAGAAGGGCACTGAGACGGTGGCCTGCTTACAATATAGGGAGGAGGAGAGGCTTGTTTCTCTCTTTCTCTTGTTGCTTTTGCTGTCTTCTGCCACTTTGAAGTGTTACCTCTGTGCCATGCCACCTTATTTTGGAGCCAGCTGATTATGGACTGAAATCTCCACAAACTGAGCTAAATAAATTGTTCTTTCCTTAATTTTGAGTGTTGGGTATTTTGTTTCAGCAATGAGAGAAAAGTCCCCAAGACAATGACCTGACTGTGAAGGACTGATTGGGGCCCAACCCGGTTCAGTTCTGACCCTGAGGCAGCCAGGCCCTGGAGGACAAGAGGTGGGCAGGGGGCTGGGGTCTGAATATGACGGGGTGACCCCATTGTACTTGCTTCTACCATGTCCAGTTTGCCAGTGTCTTGTGAGTCATGGCTTGTCACTGCAGACTTTTTATCCCTCTTTCCTTTTCCAGTTCCTTTCTCCTGAGTGGGTGACCAGCAATTTTGCAGTAGACAGTTATTATCTCACTGGTGCTGCCCATGGTGCTGCCCGTGGCTCTGCGAGTGGTCAGTTCAGTGGCTGCTCTCTGTGAGCTCATTGGACGCCAGTGGTAATTGGTCAGTCATCATGGTTGATGGAAGTAAGAAGTCATAGAAAAGCCAGACAGACTGTGAACTTCTTTTTTCAATTAAAACATGGAAATATGCATTCATTGACCTGTTTCCCAGCCTTTCTCTTCTTTTTTTGCTAAGATGATTTTTTTTTTTTGTACCAGGGATCGAACTCACGACCTCGCGCTTGCAAGGCAGGCGCTTATGCTGCTGAGCTAAATCCCCGACTGAGATTTTCTTTTTAATATGAAATCCGCTTTGTGGTTGTGTGTGCTTTCTTCATGAATACTTTTTTTTTCTTTTTGTGGTGCTGGGGACTGAAACTGGGACCTCTGCACTGAGCTACATCGCCAGCCTTTTTTGTTTTTTATTTTTGAGACAGGATCTTGCCAAGTGGCTAAGACCGGACCTGAATTTCCTTCTCAGTCTCCCAGGGAACTGGGTTTACAGGCATGCACCGTAACAGCCAGCTTCATAAATACCTTATTTATGATTTTTTGTTTTGATTTCTTGAAGGTAGAGCAAAATAATGTTAAGGGTCCTTGGAAGCAATCCGGATGGAGACTTAAGTCAGGTTTCCTTTTATAGTTTCCTGGAGTTGTTTTTTTACTTCAGTTGTTATCATTTCAGGAATTGCAGGTGTATGGCTTACATTTTCTTCTGTGTCTATGTCTCCTAGGCTTTCTTGGGTTGGGCTGGAAGTTTGAGATTGCATTTTGCGCTTTCATTTTGTCATTTTCCTATATTTCCGAGTTTCAAGTGATGTTCCAAAGCTCCCCCCACGCGCTGGGAATCACCTGGCCCACTTTTGGCTCCCGGGGCAGACAGCAGGCAACAGCTAGCCACTTGGAGGTCGCTGGGCATGACCCAGCTAGCCCCGTGGGGACCTCCCGTGTGTCCTCCAGTGATTTGGGGCTCTGGGCGTGGTCCTGTCGGCTGGGAGCCAGGTTCTGAAGCTTCCCCATGCGCTGGGATTCCCAGGTCTTCTTTTTATTGGATCTTTCTAGAGCATTCAACTCTCTGTCTTTTCACAGAGACAAGCCTTTTTTCTCTTATTGCTGGTTCATACACTTACGAATCAAATGGATCAAATTTAATTATAATTATGAATAATAATGGATGTGTGATCATGAAGAGTTATGAATGGCATGAACAAGTCTGAGGAGAGACGTTGTAGTTCTTGCGGCAGAAGAGCGAGGCCTGCTGGTGGGGACGCGTGGCTGTGCCGTGGCGTCTGCTAGGCTGCAGCGGGCACCACAGGGCGCAGGCTCAACCACGCTGTGAGCTGGGCGGCTGGGCAAGGGGGCTTTGGACCCCCACAGCTACTGCACAGTCAGGACTTGGGTGAGACTCGCCTCTTAACATCCCAGTTCCCTCATCTATCAAGGACAGACAACTCCACAAAGCCCGCAAGCAAACATTAGGCCCCTGTGGAAAGCACACCAGGAGGCAAGATGGTGCCGTAAACCTTTTTGTGTGGGGTGTGGCAAGGAGGAGGGCGTGTGCGTGGATGTAGGCGTTGCTGGCGAGAGACCCGTGGGAGGAAGCCCCTCTTTGCACTGTGCGTTCCCTGGGGGATGGGGAATGTCTGCCAGGCAGTTGTGCGGGTGGCCGGCGGCCGGCAGACGGTGAAGTCTGACACTGGGGCGGTCACTCCAGTTACCTGCCTGTCCCCTGCCCCCTATGCTGGCTCCCTCCTTTGGAGTCTTTTGAGTTTTTGCTTTAGACTAAGGTATTGAATTCCTTTCCCCTCTAAATGTTTTTCAAACTCTGAAACCAGAAAAACAAGAAAGTCTTGGGAGAAAACAAAAACCAGTGATTAGCAGACAGTGTAAATAGAAGATGAACTTACTGGACTGGGGTTAAGGACCATGGAGTGAGCTCATGTCTACCCCTCTTGTGCTAGGGATTATATTTGTGGTTCTTTTTCCCCCGCAGACAACAGCGCATTTCACTAGGAGCCTCCCCGTTAAAGTAGATGTCTTTCAGCTGGCTTTCTACGGTTGCAGGTGGGACTGTCTGAACTGTGCTGGAACATGGCAGTCCCCAGTGTGGTGGCAATGTCAGTTCTCACTTATCAGATGAAAGATGACCTCTCTTCCCCCCCCACCCAACCTTTCTGCTGAGCTGGTTTATCATGCTGTGCTAAGTAACTGCTGACCGTGGTCTCTGTAACTCAGACTGTGCTGTGGACCAGTGGCTGGGGCTGCGTGGCACTTTAGTGGCTCTCCAGCCCCAGTGTGTGTGTCCCTGGGGATCTTAGCTGGCCGGGCCGGTGTTAGAGACAGTGCTGCTTCTGCTGCCCCTTCCCTCAGGTGGTGGCCTGCTGGCTGTCCACGGACCAAGGTTCTATACTTCATGTACTTCACTGTTGCTAACTCTCAACAGGTTGAGCTGCTGTTAAAAGAGACCAACCAATACTCGTTAACTTTTAATACTGTCTATTGTAGTTTTTCAAAATCTAGACAATGTTTTTCATTATACCCTAAACTCAGGGGACAAAACATTAGTTACTCAAGGTGGGAGAGTTGGTCTTTCCAGGACAACTCTGGGTCCTTTCTGCCTTATGTCTTCCTGGCAGGCTGTACTCCAGAGCCAGCCTTCCCAGTCCTGCCTGTGTTTATAATGCTTTAAGAGTCTCTGTCTGACCTTTCCAGACCCCAGAATACTACTCAGTCATTAAAGGCGGGTGAGGCGATAGCTCAGTGGTAGGGTGCTTGCCTAGGATATAAGAGGTCTTTCCATCACCAGCCATCCCCACCCCCACCCTCCAAAAGAAGAAAAAGAAAAAGTAAATCTCAATGTTTTGTCATGGAAAGGCACATATCAGAAAAATACAGGTGAGTGCCCTGTCTCCTATTATTTGAGGATTCTTTTTTTTTAAGGCTGCATTTTCATTAATGATAAAACAATAAATCATTTCATTTTGAAAAAAGACCCAAAGGTGATAATAAAAACATTAAAGCACTGCTTAGCCAAATGCACATGGAGGCACTCAGGAATCAGAATGTTTGGCTATTCCCACCCGCCAGGGTGCGTCTCACATCAGGGATCCAGCTGTAGGCAGAGATGGGTCAGAACCAGTGCCTGGCCCATCTCAGAGGTTTCACAAGTGTCCAGGGTGATGATGGAGGTTGGACCAGACGGTGGAGGAATATTCTGTCCCTGTGCTCCCGAGTGCTGGTGGGCAGAATTCCCACTTTATAGATGGACTGTGGCCCAGGTAGGTGATTTCCCTGTGATTACATGCTGACCCTGTAGACTTGAATGACCCTGGTGACTGCATCTGGTGCCTGCTGAAAAGTCATTCTGACTTCCTGAGTGTGCATAGGTGATTCCCAACTCTTCTCTTTTTCAGACGACTGAACCGGAACCAGCTGCACGTGTTGCCAGAACTGTTATTCCAGAACAACCAGGCGCTGTCCAGACTGTGAGTGATGCTCTGTGATCTTCCGTCTGTGGGACGAGCAGGGCTTGGTCAGTGGGGCCCTGACGCCACGTTCCTCCTGGGCTGGAATTGGTTCAGGGCGTCGCTATCTGGCCTTTCTGTGGGAAGGTGCTCTGTGGGGTGTTTCTCCATGGCTAGCACTGGAAAGAATCCCAGTCCCTTCAGTCCTGTGTGCTGTGGCCTGTGAAGGGCGGGTTTACCCCAGAAGCTGGGCACATGTGCCGACTGTGCCACCAACCTTTGCAGGGGCCATTCGAATGCATTTCTTGCTGCCTTTGGTAACCTGCCTTGGGTTGAATAGTCATTCATTCAACTAAGCCCTTCTTGAACTTATTTCTGTTTTCAGCTCTTCCCAGTTTTTAGGGTAATGTAGGCTGTAAGCTTATAGTAGTCTGTAAATCTACATTTTTATTAGCCTTCAGTGTACTTCTTTAAAGACTGGTTGCTAATTCTGCTGTTCTGTGATTTTCCTGATGTGTCTCAGATTGTTGTACTGTAAAGTTTATTTTTTGGGATTTTGAGCTGGACATAGATCTTTGAGATTTACTAAAGAATCTCTTCTGCATCTCCTTAGCATATGTTCCTGCAGCTTTTGCTCGGCTGCTTTTCATGATGGAAAGTTCACCACTTCCCCAGGAAATCAATTCCCTTATTGGACAGATAGCATATTAGAAAATTTTTAGCTTTGAATCCTATATCTACTTTCAAGTAACTTATGTTTTTCTTAACTTTGCTTTCAATAACTACTTAGAACAACCACATATTTTCGTTAATTTTGGGGGGTGCTGTTAAATTTTTTAATTTTGAGTTGGGAGATTTTAATTATTGTCATTAACAACTGAAAGAACCATTGACTGGGACCTTTTTTTCCCAGCAAGGCACTGTGTGAGAGGTGAGGGCTAGATAGAAAAAGAGGAGCAAGCAGAGCAGTAGGCCCCAGCTTGTTCCTGGAGGCCTCTATTTTCCCTCCCTTGTGTTTCTCTCAGCTGGTGTTTTCAAGGGTTATCATAGCTCTGCCTTTCTGCAAACACTCTTTCTGAACTTCTTTTCTCTTGGTTTCATTCTGTCTTCTCTCTCTTACGCACGCCCAGCCTTGGACACTATTGCCCTCTGTGGCATTGCCTACTTGAGTTCCCTGGTCCCCCTTCTGAGAGCAGTGGCAGTGAGTGGCCAGCTTGGTTGCC
Source organism: Dolichotis patagonum (assembly GCA_004027295.1). Classification (NCBI taxonomy): domain Eukaryota; kingdom Metazoa; phylum Chordata; class Mammalia; order Rodentia; family Caviidae; genus Dolichotis; species Dolichotis patagonum. The sequence continues at coordinate 66,575 of PVJX010002425.1, read as the reverse complement.
TCTGTGGCCTGTGACCAGCAAACAGGATCCTCAGTGGAATGGAAAGTAACTTGGGGACTAGAAAATTATGTGGCAGATGGTTTTGAGTTTTTTTTAAAGTATTGGGAATTTAACTTCTCAGAGCTTGTAAAGATAGTTCTAGTTCTAAGTACTCACCTTATCGTCCCATTCCTCCCTGCAAAGCAACGTCCTGGGCTTATTGTCGTCTTGGTTCCACCACCGCTTGGGTTAGCCATGGTGCTGACTCCCTGCGACGGAGATCTTAGATCCCCACAGTGTCTTAGATTCCAACTCCAATTTTCTGAATCTGATTGGCCATCCTAGGTCTGGTGATCGCCCCTGGCTGGTGAGCTGTGCAGTAGTGCTGTGGACACCTCATCTTCTCAGAGGCAGGAGGGGGCGGTGTAAGGTGAGGGGGCAGTGTGTGGTGTTTCTCGTCTCTCACCTGTGACCTTCTCTGTGCGTTGGAGGCCTCTGTTGCTAATCCTTTCCACCTGGAGCAAATTACAGACTTTCATGCCCAAGACGTGCTAAATCCACATGGTAATGGCTTGAGGAAGGTGCTGAGGAAGGTGTAGGCAGAGCACGTAGGTGGTGTGGTCCACATTTTAGTTGTTGCTGTTAATATAGCACCCAGAGGTTAAAATCCTTCTACTGACTATGCTTTATTAGTGTTCCCATGTGTTGGGCTACTCTATTTATTCCTTCCAAACGCAGGATCAGTGACTCAGAGAGGTGATTTGCTTTGGACCACACAGAAATTTGATGATAGGACCAGAATTGGATACCAGGTCTCTAAGGATACACGAAGAGCCTGAAAATTGGTTAAACCTGGATCTAGAAATCTCACCTTTGGGGATGTACCTTAAAAGAATAATAAAGCCTGAGCACAAACTTGTTTATTGCAGCACTATTTAGAGCATTAAAGGAAAAATAGAAGAAACCTAAATGTCCAGCGTTGGTGGGGGGTGGTTAAGTAAATTAGCGTTATATCATCTTCATGGAAAATTTATGTAGTCAACAAAAATAGCCTTTATGAGAAATGTCAAATAATGCGGATAAATGTTTGTCGTTTCAAAAGCCAGGATACAATGCTTTATTGACAATATGATCATTGAATAAATCAGTCAAAATAATGCATGAAAAAACAACTGCAGAATGCCAACAGGGATTGTCTGTGGGTGAGCTTTTTCTTTTTTGTGTTTCCAGATATTCCCTAAGAAGCAGGTATTGTGTTTGTGGCAGGAAACCTGCCAGTTTTCATAAGGATTGAAAGGCCTCCATGGTCCAAATTGAGCCTAATGGCGGTGATGTGCTGTAAAGCTCCCTTTAACCCCCTGGGCCTCCTTGCTCCTCTGTGGGATAAAGGTAGTGACATCTACCTCACAGGACTGATGACGGGGTCTAAGAGAAGTGCCACCTTCTTTCATGTGCCTGTACCAATGCTATGTGCGGAGGTGCTCCCAGCTGCCAGGTGAGCCCACGCCGGCATTGCTGTGCTGGACACTCAGCCCCAAGGTGACCCTGCACCTGAGCATTTGTCCCATCTCAATGTTGGTTTCCACCTGTGGAGATCCCGCCTCAGCCCCTGACTTCTGAACTCAGTCAGCCTCTGGCACTGCAGGGACCTCTTCCTGCAGGTTTTGGGGTTTTCTTTGTGGTCTGGAAAGTACAAAAGGAAGCTGTGGTCTGTTGACCAGCAGAAAGGCTCTTGAGGCCAAAATCTGCTTTTAGCAGTCTTGAATACTTTCCTGAGCAGCAAGAGGAGGGCAAATACAGAGGCACTGGGTAACATTCCCCAGAAATGTTCTTTGGTAGTGTGAAATTTCAGGTGAAGACTCAGCTTCCGTGGAGGCTGGGCTGGATTTCCTGTCCTCACCCTTCCCCTCTGAAACAGTGCCCGCTTCTCCATAGCTAATGCCAGCTCCTGCCAAAGTGATTCTGCCCGCGACAGCCTTTTGCTGCCCCCACCTCCCTGGGCGGGTGCAGATGTTTCAGGAACCACAGCCCTTAGTTAATGGAAGGTCAGACTGAAGGGAGGGTTATTCTGTGCCAGGCTTATGTCGAGCAACTCACAGTATTATCTGATGTCGTCAGCAGAACATCTCCGTGAGGTAAGTACTTCCCCAATTTTATAGATTAAGAAATGCAAGCTCAGACGGTTTGTGAGACGCCTTTGGAGCTGAGCCAAATTTGAACCTGGTCTGTCTGTTGCCGAGTTCATCCTTACATATCATCCATCCACCCCCTCAGTAATCCACCCTCAACCCACCATCCGTCTACCTCCTGCACCTGCCACCTACCTAGCATCCCCCTTCCCTCTCTGTCTACATGTACCTACCCAGCCTCAACGTGCCAAGCCATCAGCCAGTCCCCTCACCTGTCTCTCCACTTGGTACTCATCCCTCCTTCCGTCCTTCCCTTCCTTCTCCCATCCTGCTCCTCCCTATCTGCCCATCCGCATCTACTCCATGCAGCTATGCAGTAACTCCTCCCGCTTACCCACTGCCAATGCAGCTCTACAAACCTGCTCAGACTCCCCCCACCTCTGCTCTCTGTTCGTCCTCTCACCATCTGTCTGCTATCCACCTGCCTTCAAAGGCAGGCTGTGTACTAAGCAGTGAGGGCACTGCAGTGACAGCTGTGTAAGAAGACAGGTGTGGCCTGCCTCTCCAGGAGGTGACAGTCTCTCATCAGTGCTCCGGGAGACCTCTGTGGGGATGGGGACGCAGATACCTGGCCTGCCATCTCCCTGTCTCTTGCAGGGAGCAGTTACACACCCGTATCGGTTTACATGGTTTGGGGTCAGCTCCAGCACCTTCCAGTCCACCCTTAGAGATGTTGTGAGGTTGAAGCTAGAGGGACACATTTGAAAAGTGACTGCTTCCCTTGAGCGAGGTCCCCTGTCTCCTCCCATGTTCAGGTAGGGGCAAGGGAGTGTCAGCTCCTGGCTGAGCCCCTGACCTCCCCATCTGACTCCTCTGGCTGGCTGTGTCCCTGTCTCAGCCCGAGCTGCTTGTGAACACTCAGCTCCTCTAGGTTTCCTCTTAGCCTTGAAACCAATATGCATGTCCACAGGATTGGCCTTTTAGGGCCTTTTACAGCTCTGCTGAGCCTAGAAGGCGTGGGGGCAGGTAATTAAGGGCAACTCGGGGTATTTCCCCTTATTTATTGTCCTTCCGTAAGGCCCACGATGACTCATTAGCAGGGCCCTGGTGGATGGGGAGGTGCGTGGTTCTGCGGAGCCTTGTTGAAGAATGCCTGACCCCCACGACCCTGTCTCAAGCTGGGTTTAATTAAACTGTCAGCACCGGTCAGAAGAACAAAGCTTCCCTTCCCGACCGGCCCCACCTCACTCAGAGGCAGGAGGGCATTTTCTGCTGAAAGCAAGACCTGTTAAAAATGGATCTGTCTTGCCTCTCAGGGAAATTACCGGAAGTGGGAAGGTGACCTTGTTGTTTTGACATGTCCAGAGCTGTGGAACGGAACCAGCCGCTCAGAGGCCCGGTGTGTGAGGAATGGGCTCCTGAGCGGCCTTGCCTGTCCAGGGCCTCCTTCCTGCCGGAACTGCCTCAGGGCCCCCCAGGACATTCATCACTCCCTGGGCTTCCCTTCTCCCAGGAAGGAATTTCAGGAGCTGTGTCCCATGAGACAGAAGTCTGTGAGATGCTTTGGGCACTGGTGATAGAAAGCAGCTTCCTTTCCTGGACAGTTAGGGGAAGTGCTGGGTCGAGCAGCGTCCTGCTAGGGGAGTTTCAGCCCTTTACTGTACTTATGTGCATTATCTTGGTGGCAGTGAATAGTGTAGGGTATTTGACTGAAATCTTTACAAATATGTTTTCTCAGGGAACAGTATTTAATATTTTGTGGACCTATCTGACATGCTGACGTTCTTAGGCAACAGAGACTGGAGCTGAGATTTGAACCCAGGTCTACCCTGCCTCAGGTCTACCCTGCCTCAGGGCTACACTATTTACCTCTAACCACTGGTACCTAAGTGGTTGTTTTAGAAGGAATTTATCAAATTATAGTCTGCCAAAAAAAATACATAAGGAAAAGAAAAATTTGTGTAAATATTTTAGTGCTGTTTATTGAGACATCATAAGATTAATACAAGTTACCTTCAGTGGCCTTTACAATTATAAGAGGTGCTCAGAGAGGGGGCCACAGCTTTCAGACATTTATTTGTATTGCAAACTACTGAGGGTGTGTACGTTTTTGGGCGCACTCTGCATAGGTTGCTGGGGTCGTGGTCTTCAGCGACCCTGAGGCACGCGGTGTGGAAGGACTGGCAGTTTTATCGATCCCCTTTTCTTGGTTCCCTGCTTGAGAAGCCTTGCTCTCCAGCGTGCTCGGCAGGTCTCCGCTGGGGACCCTGTCAGTTACATCCCTTTTTGCCACTGCTGGGCCTGGTTTCAGTGCTCGAGTCGCACTAAGTAAGCCAGACTCCGAGAGCAGACACTTCACCTCCCACAGCCACGCCGAGAACAATTTGGGATTATGAGTTGGCAATTATGGAGCACTGTGCTTCTGAAAGTGCTTTCCAATCATTAAATCTGTGCCTGCTGTCACGGCTGGAGTGAAAAAGGCAAGTGTCCCACTGGGCCTCTGGGGAGAGCAGCAGCCTGAGATTGACATCTGCGTGTCCGCGCACACGCTGCAGCCGGCATGGATGAGTGTCCCACACACGGCCCTGGCACCATGCTGTGGCCTCGGGTCCAGCTCTGTCTGTGGCAGGTGCAGAACCATGCAGGCCTTCACAAATGCAGACAGCCCCGGGAGCCCACGAGGCCTGGGGCGGGCAGTCCCTGGTTGCCCCTGGAGAATGCCCAGGGAAGCAGTGGCCTGTAGGCGTGCTTGTACAGGGGCTCACGGCGTGAAAGCCTGTCCCCTCCTGCAGCACTGCACACGGCTGGCTGAGGCAGCTGATTCCTAAGCAGAGATTTTTCTGAATAGAGATGTGTGTGTAAGAGGAGGCTGTTGAGAAAATAGAGAAAGATAAGGGATATGGGGTTTAGTTTTTCAGTTAACTGAGATACTTAAAAATGCCTGAGTTAACATACAAATATTTTGAAAAATTAAATTTAACACCAAAGCAAGAGGCAATTGTTGTAATATTAATTACCATTTGTCAAGTACATATATGCCAAGCTATTATTATTATCCCCATTCCACAGATGGGAGAATTGAGGGCAGAGGTATTGAGTAAATCAGTAGCATGCCTAGCTGTTGACAGATCTGGGCTGACTCGGGAGAGTGTGTCCTCACTCACCAGGTCTTTCAGACTCTTTACCTGAGAAAATCGGAGAAAACAGAGAGATGAGAGGAAAGATTGCTGTCTGGAGCTGGGTTTCCAGGTACTGAGTTATGAGAGCTGGGCGGGCAGGAGAAGAGTGAAGGGCTTTCCAGAGCAAGAGTGGCTGTAAGGCTGGGGCCACACTTGCCCCAGGTACTAGTGTTGTGTGCAGCTCAGCCTGGGAAGTGTACACGGGTTCTAGATTTAGAATGTTCTAGAATGCGGCGTCTGGACTAGGTGGTAGGCGGAGGGAGCCGCAGAGTTCTGGAAGAGCAGAGGACTGAGTGGCGGTGGGTCTCACACACTCTGCAAAAAGCCCCTTCCCTCAGCTCTCTGCACTGGAGATGGAGCAGGGGAGGAGGGGCTCTCCCTTGCTTGTCTGTAACCCAGCTCCTGTCACCCGTTCCTCAGGTCCTCCTTTCCCAGATAGGATGGATTGTTGCTTCCTCAGTGCCACCTTCTTTTACTGTGGTAAAGTATACATAAGATTAATCATGTAAACCATTTATAAGTATACACTCAGTGGTAGTAAATGTGCTCACAGCTTTGTGTAACCATCACCACTGTCGACACCGCAAGCTTTTTCATCATCCCAGCGAAGCCTCTGTTCCCATTAAGCAATAACTCATGTCCCTACCCCTAGCCCTTGGGGACCTTTGTTCAACCCTCCGGCTCTATGACTTTGCCTATTCTAAGTGTGTCACACGAATGAGCGCACACAGAATTTGCCTATCTCTGACTCGCTTACATTTCTTTAGCGTTACATTTCTTTTTCCTCCCCCCCTTCTTTTATCTTTTGTTTCTTGAGGCAGGGTCTTGCTAAGTACTTCAGGTCAGCCTTGAACCTGCTTTGTAGCCCAGGCTGCTCTTAGATTCACAGTCTCCTCCTGCTTAGCGTCCTGAGTGCGGGGATTATAGGCGTTTGCCACCACGCCTGGTTAACATCGTGTTTTTCAGCTCTTTCCGTGTTGTAGCAAATGTCAAAATGTCTTTTCTTTTGCTGGCTGAATAGTGCTACACATGTGAATAGCCCCCTTTTCTTCATCAGCTCAGCTGCAGATGGACATTAGGTTGTCTCCTCTTCTCCACCCCTGCTTGGTGGCTGGAGCCGCAGTCAGTGTGCCCGTGGCATTCCTCACGACCCTGGGCCTTGCTGCCCTGCGGTCTTGACAGGCAGGGTCTGGCCTTGTTCCCCTGACCAGGCGGTCAGCAGCCTGGCAAGCCAGCCACCTGTCTGCTGCAGACACCGCCTGCAGCTGTGGGAGAAGAGCTGCAAGTCGCTTGCTCTTCCCACTCTGAGTCCGGCCTGGGGCTTTGCAGGTCTGTGTTTGGCTCCAGCCCTATTTAATTCGTTGTCAATACTTTGTATTTTTTGTCTTTTCACTTAGCCATTTTATTGAGTATGTAGGCTGTCTTATTCTTTTAACTTTATATTGTTTTATTAGTACAAACTTGTAATACATACTGATCCCATTCATCACAGGGAATTTGTTCCTATACAAAATATATCTTGATTCTTCTTTTTTTTTCCATTCCCCTCCCTCCCTTCAACTTTTCTTTCCTCCACTCATTTACAAAAGCTTTGCTTCCATTTTCCTTCCTATTCTATTTCCTTTCCTTTTGCCTTCCTTCCCTCCCCATTGAACACATCCTTCCTACTTCTCAATATCTCTCTTCCATTGTGCCCCTTGTTTACCCTTTGCGTTCCTCACACAAGAGAAATAATGTGATATTTACACTTCTGGGTCCAGTTTATTTCACTTAAGATTATGATCTTGTAGTACATCCATTTTCCTACAGATGAGTCGTTTATCTTTCTTTATGGCAGGGTAGTGCTCAATCATACATAAATGCCATATTTTCTTTATCCATTCATTTGTTGATGGGTGTCTGGGCTGTTTCCAAGATTTAGCTATAATAAGTTGTGCTGCTATAAGCATAGATGTGCATATATCACTGTGGTATGATACTGTTAACTGTTTTTGGGAAGACACCTGGGAACAGAACAGCTGGGTCAAATGGAACGTCTCGCTTTAGTTTTTTAAGGAATCTCCAAACTGATCTCTGTAGTGGTTGTACAGTTTTCATTTCCTCAAGCAAGGAAGAAGGGTTTCTTTCCCCCCACAGCCCTGCCAGGATTTGTTGTTTCTTGATAATAGCCATTCTTTCTGGAGATGGAATCTCAATGTTGTTTTAATTTTCAAATCTTGAATGACCAACAGTGTTGAGCATTTTTTCATGTATTTATTTGCTGTTTGTACTTCTTCATCTGAGAAGTGTCTATTCATTTTAAATGCTCATTTTTGGATTGGGTCTTTAAATTCAGGGGTCTTATTTCTTTTGAGCTCTTTATTTGTTCTAGATATTAGTCTTTTGTCTGAGGTATAGCTGGTAAATTTTTCCCCCATTCCTGTGGGTTGCTTCTTCACTCTGTTCGTGGTTTCCTTTGCTGTGCAAAAACATTTTAATTCTATGTAATCCTTGCTGTTAGTGCTTTGTATATTTCCTGTGCAGTGGGGCAGGGGCTTGATCAATTTGGTAGACTCAGTGCTGTTCAGCTGTCCCGTTTTACTTGACTTGTGACTGGCTTTGACTGGTGGCCCAGAGACATGAAGTCAACTTTTTGAGTTCCAGCATTGCTTTGCAGGCTTAATCCGATCTATTGTGAGTTAAACGGTGTGTCTGGAGCAGTGGCCCAGGCACCATGTGTGAGTGTGGCTCACGGCCCCATCTTGAGATTCTTGTCTGAATCGCATCTGCAAAGCCTCTTTTGCCATGGAAGTATCATAGTCACAGGTTTCAGGCATTAGGGTGTGGATGTCTTTGCAGAGGACACTATTAGGTCTATCACATGGTCTCTTCTCTTTAGAGGACCGTGGCCCTCAGTGGCTGGAAGCCAGGCTGCACCCCTCTGCTTGGAGCTGTGGAGCTGTGCACTCACCACCCCGGCTCCAAGTTCCATTAAAGGACAAAGTCTCTGGCAGCTTGTCCAGGTTGCAACTAGGTGTCTTGGCATGGAGTTTTCCTTTTTCCTCCAGTGGTCATGGATAGTCGTTAGGTATGGGACCCTGGGCAAGTGACTTAACTTCTTTGTGTCTGTTTCCTCCTCTGTGAGGTGTTGGGAGGTATTGTGAGCAGTAAGGATGATTTGTGTGAGTGCTTGGTATAGGTACTGTGGTTATTAATTATTTTTTTAGTACTTGGGATTGAATTTGAAGGCCTTTGCACTGAACTACATTCCCAGTCCTTTTAAAAAGGTTTTCTTATTTTTTCCTTGGAGAAAAGGTCTCATTAAGTTGTTAAATTGTGCAGACTGCCTGAGCCTCCCAGAATGCTATGATTACAGGTGTGTGCCACCATGCCTGGCTCAGATGCTGTGATTATAACCAGTATCCAAACCACAGGAAGGAAGTGGAGGGGGTGGTGGGTGGACGGCTTCATCCATCATGGTCCTTGGATGCAGAGAAGCTTGCTGTGCTAGAGGTCTTCATGAGCTGCTGCTCTTGGCTGGCTGGTTCACTGGCTCCCTTGTCATCGGGGACTTGGCAGGGGGTGGCAGCAAGGCCTGCCCACGCTTCCCCTCCTCACACCTTGATCCGGGATCTATGATCTATGATAGCGAAAGATTTAAAGAAATCACCCCCAGGATATAGTACCTTATCTTTGTCATTAGCCCCTCTCCCCCCTTTTATTTGGTTACAAGCCTCACCTTGAGGGCTTGACTTTCAGTAGATCCCACGAGTGATCTGCTTTGCTATATACAAAACCTCAACTTGGAAGCAGGTTGTCTATGTCTTTTTCATTAACTCTTAACTGATAAAGAGCTCTGCTTAATATTATGCTTACCATTGAGGTTGAGCCCCAGAAGACCTTCCTGGAACACAGTTGTGGTTCCATTACTTTGAGACTTCAGGCTGTCTTGGCATCAGTCCGTGGCACAGCAGAGATGCCTGGTGAAGGTTTAGTATCAGTAGTCCAGAAGGTTCCCTGGCTGTCCCTGATATGTCTGCAGACTGATTTTGCTCTTGGAACCCAAGTCCCATCTCTCTCTGCTTCCCAGTTTTGGTTGTCTTGCCTCTCATCAGTAGGGGCTTCTTTTCTTTTTTTTATTAAATTGTGATAAAAACATAATAAAACATACCATTTTAACTGTTTTTAGGTGTAGAGTTCAATAGTGTGACACATGTTCACGTTGTGAAAATCTCCTCTAGAACTTTTACACCTCGTAAAACCAAAACAGAGCACCCATTAGCTACTTATTTCACCCTCTCTCTCTGTGGTCCCTTGTAACCACCATGCTACTTCCTGCTGTTATGAGTTCTTTAAATATTCTAGGTATCAATACTTTATCTGATGGGCAATTTGCAAATATTTTCTGTCAGCTGCCTTTGTTGCTCTAACGATTGTGTTCTTTGATGAACAAAAATCGTTTAAGTTTAATGTAGTTCCATTTGTGTGGTTTTGCTTTTGTCATCTGTGCTTTTGTTGCCATATTCAAGAAATTATTGCCAAATTCACAGTAACAAAGTTTTCACCTTATGTTTTTTCTAGGAGTTTTACAGCTTTTAGGTCTTACGGGTAATCCATTTTGAATTAATTTTTGTATATAGTGTAAGATAAGAGTTCAGCTTCATTCTTTTGCCCACGAATGCCCAGTTTATACAGCACCATTTATTGAAGAGACTGCCTGCTCCTCGTTCGGTGGAAATTGTTTGTCTTATACCAGTGACACACAGTTCAGATTACTATGTCTTTGTGATAAATTTTGAATCAGAAAATGTGAAGCTCCCAATTATGTTCCCTTTCAAAATTGTTTTGGCCACAGGATTCAGTGAGGGCTTTTTTATGCGGGAGCACAAGGAACTGATCACAACAGAAAAAGGTACAGAAGCTTGAATTTTAGAATTAAATGGAACAAAAGCCGTTTATCCAGCCTCTGCTTAAGCAAATTTGGTGATAGTAAGCTCACTATTTCCCAGACAGGTTGACTTTTCATACTAACCTTGACCTATTTTCTTAGCAGGTTTGCCCAGTGATTTTTTTTTTTAAAACAAAACAAAAGAATAAAAATGATGATACAGAATTTCAAAACAAAGTAGTAGAAGATTAACACTGGTTAAAACATGCATATTGTTATATTCAAAGTAATTGTTCAGATTACAAGATTTAGGCATGAAGAAAATGATCAAACAATCAAACAATGAAAATAAAAATAGTTCTTTTTGATGAACTAACAGAATTAGTAGTATAGTTATCTATGTTGTACATACATTCATATATATGTATATATATATACACACACACACACACACATATATGCAACTAAGCTTTTCCTTTCTTTCTTTTCTCCTTTTACCTATCCAAGTTGTTCTTTCCTTTCAAGCAGTTTCTTTCCCTTTCCCTTTGACAATATCTATTATATATTTTGGTTCTTATTTACTCTTTTGGTTTCTTTCTTTTTTTTTTTTTTTTTTTTGGTACGGGGGATCAAACTCATGACCTCACACTTGCCAGGCAAGTGCTTGTGCCTCAGAGCTAAATCCCCAGCCCACTCTTTCAGTTTTTTACGCTAGGGAGACAACACAATATTTACACATGTGAGTTATGTATTTCACTTACGAGTAGGGTCTCAAATTGCATCCATTTACCTATAAAAGCCTCAAGTTTAGCCTTCTTTGTAGCTGAGTAATGCTCCATTGTATAAAAACACCGCATCTTTTTTATTCATTCTGTGGTTGATAGACGTTTGAGTTGTTTCCAAATTTAGCCACTGCAAATTGTGTTTTTATAAACATGGGTGCGCATATATCTCTGTGGCATGATGTTTTCAGCGTTTCTGGGAAAATACCAGTGATTTTGATGCTGCTGTCTAGAGTTATACCCAGAGCAAGGATGGATACCAGGAGTCAGCCATTTTACTAGCCATTATCTTTGGCAGGTTCTTCACAGTACCATATATGTTGCTGGGACAAGTCTGTGAGAACTTTGTAGAAGAGGTTAGGAGCCTGAAGCCATCTTTAAACAACTCTCATACCTTGTATAGATTACTCCCAGAACTCAAGGATACATCAGGATATCTGTAGCTTCCCTTCTCCTGTCCTCTGTCTCCCAGGTGGCTCTGTGCAGGAATACCAGGCCTTCCTTGCTGTTGGTGCTTGTTCTGGTCTGGGTTGTCTTCTCCAGAGGTTTCCATTTGAAGACCATAGAGTTGTAGCTCCAAGAAGCTCATATGATTTAGTGAACTAGAATCTTTCAAATAGATAGTTTCCCCGTCTTCCTCCCGGGAAGCCACCCTTCCCAGACTTCCCTTCCATAAGCAGGACTGCTCCAGATGGACTAGTAAGGAGGTAGAGGACCAGGGAGGGGGGCTCTGAGGCATCCTGGGGCTTTTGAGCAGAGTAAGATGGTAACAGGTACTGAATGAGGACCTGACACTTGTGTTCTGGGCCTAGCTCTGTCTTCGTCTGCTGTGACATTTCAGGCAAGTCCCTTAGCACCTCTGGACCTTGCGCTAATTCTCACTTTTATTAATGACCTGGAGAAGCATGTAGAAGAGATGCTCAGGAGATTAATAGGTGGCATAATTCTGAAAAGGGATGGGGCCACTGTATTCCAGATGATAGTGTAAGGCTGAAAAATGATTTCCATGAACTGGGCTAGAGGAAATGAGGTGAAAGTAAATACTGATAAGCACTAATGTGACTGTAGAAGCCCCGGATGGGGAGGCCTGGTTTGGCAGCACTTGTTATGAAAACCGTTATGTCTTCCAGCTGAGGATGAATCAAGGGTCTAGTGAGCTGGCTGAAAGAGTGGATGTAGCCTTGGGCTAGATTAACAGAGTCAAGACGTCCTCTGCAGGAGAGAGGATGCGCCCATTCTATTCTGCTGATGCAAGCACATCTAGAGAATAATGTTCAGTACTAGCATCTGTGCTTTATTATGGTGTTTGTGGGGAGGCCACTAAACATGTGCTGGAGGAGGGTGGTGAACACTGGGAACCATCTGGAAAACATCCCATGTGATACAGTCAGGGGACCTGGGGCTGTTGGTGTGATGAAAAGAAAATGTAGAGGGGCCCCGAGAGTAATTTTCAAATCTACGTGAGGGCTGTCGTGAGGATGAGGGAGCTTCTTGGCTCCCAATTTGTTCCGGAAGCTGGTTGTGGTGGGCAGAGGTTCGGGGCAGGGGCCGTGCTCTCCCTGGGGGGTTGACCGGCATGTGGCTGCTTCCCCGCAAGAGTTTAAGGAGCAGCTGAATCTGCTTCTCCAGGACTGCCAGGGAGGACACTGGGGGAGCTTGGGTTTGGGGTCTGGAGGATGCTAAACTATAGAACAGCAGACACTTGTGAGGAGTGGCAGGGCCATCAGATGGTTTTAGGACAGCGTCTGTGCCTGCAGTGGCAGGGACCTAGCAGAAGACTGGAGCCCAGGAGCCCCCACCCCCACCCGCCCCGCTGGAGCCCAGGGCTGGGAGCCACCCTTCCAGCACAGGGGCTCCAGTGAACTGTGTAATAAATGTTCACCAGACCTGGATTTTGGCCCACATTTTGGAGTCATTTGAAGCAATAAAAATCAACAAATCACTTTGGGAATGATGTCTGATCCTGAAAAGACACAGAAGATGTCTTGTAAGGTAAAGCACCCCTCAGGATTAGTCGGGGACAGAGGTGCTCAGTGGAGCCACCCGCTGCCCCTCCCAGCCTTCAAAGCCCTCAGAGCAATGACTCATTTCCCCCTTTGATGTTGACGCAGTTGTCCTCGGAGTCCTGGTGTTTGTACCCCTCTGCTCCTTCAACAAAGGCCTTCTGTCGGCGGAGTGCAGATCGAGGGGGCCAAGTAGGGAAGGGTTGGAAAAGGAAGGTATTGGCTGAATACCAATAAGGAGGGAAGTATGTTTACGGAGAATGAGGGGCTCCAGGCAACTCGGGGTCCACTCATGCTGTGCAAACAGAGCAGAGAATTCCCTTTGGCGGGTTTGTTTTACTAAAGGCTCCGGGACCTGGAGGAGGGTACTGGGAGGGGGCATGGAGACAGAGAGGAAATATTTCACAATGAGAAGTTTAAGTTGTGCCCCTTGTTGGGGAGGGGGCAGCCTGAGAGTTGCAGGCTAACAAAGAGGCAGTGTGGGCTGGTGACAGTTAGGGGAAAACACATGGCAACTAATGGAGCAGTAATGGGTGGGGAGGTAACCTGGGAAAAGCTGGTACAAGGAAAGCTGGCATATAAATTCTGATGGTGTGACATCCCTTTTGGCAGAGAGACAGGGACTCTCTCACCCTCCTCATGGCCAAATCCTGAGATGTTCCCACTTGCAAGGATGTGGCCAAGGTGAGAGATGGCTGGAAGGGGAAAAGTCACACTGGGGTTTCACTGCCCTGCAGAGTACCAGGGAAGACTGAGGGGAACAGACAGCCTCAGACTAAATGCCAGAAACAGACACAAAGCCGGGAGGTTTCCCTTTGGAGACTCTGCAGTTGGCATCACCCCAGAAGCTTTGCTGATGTTTGGAGTCTCCAGCCTGTGAGCAGGGGGTCAGGGCCTGGTGCCTGTGGTCCCCTGGGGATCCCATGTAGGAGGATACAGAGACCAGGGCTTCCTTGTCCACCAAAGTCTATTTTTAGGAGGACTCTGGACATGTCAGCTCTCAGAGGTACAATATTTATTACCTGGGGCTTTTGGAGGAAGCCATTTAGTAGTTTGTACTTGGACTTTTATGGCTTCCATGCCGTTCCCCAGACAACCCAGGGCGTCCCAGAGTCCAGAGTAGTGTGCCAGTCGGCAAAGGATTTGGTTCTCTGTTGTCCTAATTTTTTAAATTTTTATTTTAAAGAAAACCAAACCAAACCAAACCAAACAGAGCAAAGCCAATCAAAATAAACCAGTGTAAGTGACACAGGACTTCAAAACAATAGGAAATCAACAATGGTTATCATAATGCTGCCTTCTGTCTCCTAAATAGCTGCAGACACCTTCAGACATAGTAAAAATTGAACAAAACAGAACAGAATAGAGTAAAAACAAAACAATGAATGCAATAAAGGACAAAACAAGATAATAGTAAATCCCAAATGGCTACCATAATATATCTTGTTATCCTTAAAATAGCTGTCCATGCCATCGGATACAATAAAATCAAACAAAAGAAAATAGAACAAAAGCCAACCCAACAAAACAATGAAAATGATACAGGACTTCAAAACAAGGCAATAGGGAGTCAACAATGGCCAGCACCTTCAGAAGGAGATTCCCCATAGATGCTACACTGTGTATTGCCATCCTCTGAATAGATGATCAGACCACAGGCTTTAGTCCTGCAAAGTCGGTGAAATACTAAACACTACAAGCCTAAAGTTGTATTCCATCTCACTGCCTGTGTTTCTCTGGATCAGCTAGTCACTTACAGGAGTGTGTGTGTAGGGGGTTTGGCTCTTCCTGTTACCCAGCTTGCATGCCGGAAGGGGCTGGCATGTGGCTCTCCCCCAGCAGCCCACACCTGGTGCCGATGCGCAGGGAGGGCTCCCTTCTGGTTCTCTCCCCCGCAGTCTGGGAATGGCGCTGACTCACGGGAAGAGGCTGGTGTCTGGCTGCCCCCACAGCAGCCTGCACGTGGCACTCATCCACAGGGAGGGCTTGCTGCTTGTTTCCTTCTTGCCCTCCTTTCCCACAGTCTGCAATGGCATAGCAACCAATTTTGATCAAATTAATAGTACTCTGCTTTCAGAAAACAAAGGGAGAAAAGGAAGAAGGAAGAAATTGTTTAGGAGGGAAGAGACAGGGCCCCTGACTCGTGGGAGTGTGCTGGATCTCTCCTTAGGGTTCTGGGCCGTGGGTGGGACCCCGAATGCCTGGCTTCCTGCTTGGTTTGTGTGAAGTAGCGTCTAGGCTCCCAGGTGCTTCCAGTTCCCCATGGTGAGTAACCGTCTGCCAGCTGATGGGAGAGAGACCTGCAGCCTGCTACCTGACTGGTAGGCAGGCCTCCCGAGTCTCATGCTGGTGTGGCTCTGGGGATCACGGGCCTGCCTTCCCCTATGGCTAGACGGATTCATGCACCCAGTGAACTTATTACAAGCCTGCTGCGTGCAGTCATTTGTTGGGCTTGGGCCATATCTGGATGGACCAAGTGTGGTCTCTGGCTTAGGCAGAGTGCTGGCTGCGGGGCTGCCTGCAGTGCTGATTTCTCAAGTGGGTAGCACGAGCTGTGAAGACTTGATGGCTGGTTTATAGCCGGGCATTTTCCCTCCCAGTGGCCACAAAGTGAAAAAAAATTGAATGTGAACAGAAATAAATAGAACCTAACAACAATATTTCACAGGAACAGATGCACATACATCAATTACACAGCTGTTCAATACACCCTCTTTTCCCATTCATCTTCTCCTGTCTTGGACGTATCGAACTGTGGTCACTAAATCTCGGGATCTGAATGTCTTCCTCCTCTACAGATGATTGAAAAAAGCAAACCAGTTGCCTACAAGTCACTGCTCCATTTATAGTAAACAAAGGAACAGAAATGTTCTGGGGCAGGTTCTTACAGGAAACGGTACAAGCAAGAGCTGAAACTCGTTTATTGATGATTTTTAATAGCATCTTTCACAGCCATCTGGACATGGCATATGACCTCAGTTGTCCCTGGGGGATGGCCTTGGACAACTGGTCGTTTGAGCACTGACCATAGACCACAGTGACTGTCCCCTAGGCTCCCACAGAGCATGTCCCTTGCTGATCAGCGCCATCTGTTGATGGTAGCCGTGAATGCAGGGGTCAGCTGTGACCCTGAGAGCCTGTGTCTACAGCCCATGATAACGGTTTCTGTTTGGATTATGTTCTCTGGTGCTGCTGAAATAACCTTAATTGGGAATCAGGCATAATATTGGAAGTTAGGAGTTCGGCCTTGGAATCCAACAGCTCTGTTACTTAGTGGCCAGGTGATCTGGGGCAGGTGGTACATTCTTGCTGAGACCCAGTTTTCTCATCTGGAGAAAGGGCTAAGTAAGGACTAAGCTCAGATTATCAAGTATGGGTTAGTGGGGTGGTGACAGTAACGGGACCATCAAGAAATGTTAAGCAGAGAACCAAAGAACACAATTACATTTCCAATACCTAATACCAAGCATCTTAATCCTCATCCTATTCTTAGACTGTATAAGGGAAAATTTTCCAAAAGTGATTTGATTTGTAGTGTCTTTTTTTTTAACAAAGAAAATTAGACATCCAAATGTGTCTGAGATTCTGGAAATTTAGTCTGGCTGTCAAACATGGAGTTTTTCCCATTGAAAGAAATGAGCCACAAAGACACTGTCCCTCCCCAAAGTACTTCAGTTGACACTGTTTCCTGACTACATATAGATTCTAAGAAGGTTTTTCTTCACTATTTAGGAAGAAGAAAACATTATTTTTAAAGAAATAAAAGGCTGGTATTTTTAATGCTGACAGGGGTACTGGAACTAAATCAGCAAAAAGCTTCCTGTTTCTTTCATTCGCCCTGACTGAGACACACCTGGTTGCAGTCTAGGTGGAAGGAGGCTGATCTTTCCACCTCCTTTACTCCAAGAGCATCCATCTTTGCAGAGGCGAGGCCTTGCCAGTTAGCCGTTTGACTCTAACCCAGAGGACTTGGCCTGTCCATTCTCTCCCATCCCTGGTCTCCATTGTTGGTATCAGATCACACCTTAAGAAGCTCCCTTGTGACTCAGTCACTGTCCCAGGCATCTCATGCTGTCCTGAGGATGTCACGTTGCCTCTTACACACCAAGCGTCCCAAAAGCTCCGACATGAGCTTTGCTGATCACGGACAACCACTCGTTTCACAGCTTTAGCAGCCCTTCCGTGTGGGCCAAATCTCACGCACCGGCACCCATGGGACCCCAGTTGTGCCTCTCCCTCTCGTCTTCCCGAGGAAGCTCTGCAGGCAGGCTCAGCGCAGTGAGATTGCAAGTCCCCAGCTCAAGCTCTGCTGCTGCTATTTCCAGCCACGTGACTTTGTACTGAAAATGGAACACCCTGCCCAACAACCTATTTCCACATCTACAAAGTGGGGGTCGTAAGTGACAGACCTTAGTTCACTGGGTTGCAGTGCTGAAGAGGGAGGCAGTGACGGCCTGCGAGCATCTGGCAGGGCCTGGGCCTCTGCCGGCGTCAGTGTCAGTGCCGTTAGCTGGATGGTGCCGGGCCTTGGCTCCGCAGGTGTGCGTCCATTCTGCTGGAGCTCCCGTTCCTCGGAGGAGGACGGAATTGTGTTGTCCTGTCCATTTGGCCAAGGGGAAGCTGATGGGCCGCTGTGCGTAGACCCTGGGTCTATGCTCAGTATCTTAGACTCGTATATTTACTGGCTGACCTGGCTGGAGTCAGGCTGCAGAGCCCCTGGCAGGCCTGTTGGGTAGTGTGCTGTGCCAGCTCCCAGGCTGTGTGTCCGGGCTTGCTGGTGGCTGCGCATGAAGCCGCGCTTTGGAGTCTGCTGCGTGGGGATCTGCCTCAGGCTGGGCCTCTGGCTCTTTCTGGGCTTTGATCTTTAATCTTTCATGTGTAACACACTCAACAGATATTTCTGTTTCTGACCCATTCCAGTCTCTAGAGATGTAACAGTGATTAAAAAAGGCTGCGGTCTCTGCTTTCCAGAGCAGAGAGATGGGTCTTGTTGGGAACAGGAGGCAGCAAGCAAAAGAAGAATTTTATTCAGAGCTGTAGAAGGAGAAGGCTGGTAATGCAGGACTGCACTCGTCCAGGGCAGAGACCAAGGGCTGTCACTGCTTTGCTCTGATCAGTAATGACCTGGGGAAGTCCCGTGGTACCTGGTAGGCACAGCAGATGAGCAGGAGGCAAGCAGGGCTGGAGCGAGCCACAGCAGGCCTCCGGGGAGGGTGCTTGAGTGCAGCTCTCTGCCCCCTGCTCGCTGGCACTGGTCTGTCTGATGCTGTGCCTGCCTGTCCCACACTGGGAAGTCAGATCTACAGCAGCTGAGGTCTTGTCCCTTCTTCTCCCGCACATGTGACAGCCTGGAGCCATCTTGCTTTGCTGCGTCCTAAACCTTGGCACCTTCTGACTGTGGTCTTCTTGCTGTCCATCTTCTCCCATATCTGTGACTTTGGACCACTTTTTCTTTTCCCAGGCAGGTGTCCTTTGGCCCTGTAACCTGTGCTCTAGGACTGTGCCTCTGTTTCTGGCGCGCTCTGCAGCAGAGATGGCTGAACCATATGTGTGCACAACTGAATCCTGGTCCCAGTAGGGACATTGCCTCTCTGGGACCTTGATCTTAGTTTCCTGTACTCCAACATCCCATCTATAAAACACAAGCCACAGCCTGTCCTTGCTTCCTGTCCAGTTTGTGACACAGAATCCCAGGCTAAATAAAAAGAGCATTACTCAAACATCCAGTGAGTGAACATTGCAGAAAATTGCCTTGTGAGTGTCAGTTAGAGGAATGTTTCAGGTGAGTGTGACTTGAGTGAATTCAAAAAAATAGCAGAGGCTGGGAGCTTAGAAGCTCAGTGGTAGAATGAATGCCAAGGCTGTGTAAAACCCTGGGCTCCATCCCCATCTCCACAAGGGGCAAAACAGCATGCAAGCAAGAATTATTTCACCCACTTCAGCCTCCAGGACACATTAGGGTTCACTGGGGATTTCCCAGTCTTTGAAGTTTCTAAAAGTGTCCTCAGAGATCCCTGCCTGTGCGGGGACCTGGGGCTTACACCTCTGCACACGTGAACCTCGGCCTCCCAGGTGTCTGTGTTTGGGGGGTGTGTATGATAAAGGCACAGACAACCTGGGGACTCTTGTTCTTTCTTGGTTGCTGAGGTTCTCTTTGCTAGGAAGGAGCTGTGGCTGCAGACAGAGTGGTGTTAGTCATGGCTGTTCTGCCCCAAGGGTCTGCTTTGCGCAAGGCTCCTGTTCCCCTTCTGCACAGATCTGGGGGGCTCCATCCCATGGATAGGGAGCTGGACTCCTGGTATGGTGGCTTGGCTACGTCTCACAGCAAACGGGTGGCTGGGAGGGATATCTACCCAACCATGCCCTCTCGTCCTCGCCATGACTACATCACCACATGGGAAGCCAGCCCAGAACATCACAGGAGAAGGAAGGTGTCACTTTTGTGGGTCAAGGTGACTGCGGAGGTCACTGGAAGTCTGAACATGTAGAATTAGCTCCCAGGGAGGAAGTACAGGGTTGGGGCAGCGTTGGAGGTGTGCCTTCCAGGAAAAGGAAAGGCAGCGAGTCGATGCAAAGGGGCTTTTGTCCTGAGAGAGGCAGTGAAGGGTACCCAGGTAGGAGAGCTCCTGCTGTTCAGGATTGGGGGGGGAGGTGGCCTGCAGGGGCCTCAGTGTCCTTGATGGTATGAATTCCCTTCCAGAGGAGGTAGAGAGCTCTCCATCCTACCCAGGGGCACAGAGAAAAGGCTGCCCTTTCTGCGTCTGTGTGTGCTTTTCCCAGGGGCCATTGTTTCTGGTTGCCAGGAGACCGGGGCCTTCAGGTGTCACCGGGGAGACTGGGGCCTGGGTATTTGGGTTTAGGTCAGGCACAATGCTGCCTGCAGAATGAGATGGTGTCCCCAAGACCTCCTCAGTCATTTGTCATACAACTGTGGTTCCTAACAACTGTGGGGACATATGGGATGTGGGAGGAGGTAGGCGGGAGTGGGGTGAGCTGTGGAGCTCCACGAGGCAGGCTAATGATGCTCCCCCCAGAGCCGAGCAAATGTACCTCTTTGGGGCTGGAAATAAGGCTAACTCAGCCTCACTGGGCATCGGAAGGCCTGGAAAGGACCTGACCAAGGTCCAGGACTGCCTGCCGGGAGCCGGGGACTCACCAGGTCATGGGCCTGATGGTGCTCCCAAAAGCACTTGTCAGCTCTGTGTGACATCTGCCCCGTGGTGGGACAGGTGACTCAAGTGCACAACTGGAGCTAATAAACTATCCAAACAATACAGCAAGAACAATGGCAACTCATAGTGACCAGGGGACCAGCAATCAGAGGACACAGGAAACCTGGGTGGCACTGGGGTTGCTTTTTAGCAGGCCAGGACATACCCGCATCTTCCCCTCCAGATGCTTTCCCACGCTTTCCCTGTGTGTGATTCAGAACCAGGAGAAGGAGATAGGAAATCTGCTTGCAAAATAGCCTGCCCTGTACTTTATTTTAGAATTCCCTAACTGTGGTAAAATACCCACAGCATAAAATTTCCCATTTTAATCATTTTTAAGTGTCCAAGTTAGTAATTTTTTTTTTTTTTTTTTTTTTTTTTGGATACCGGGGATGGAACTCACGACCTCACGCTTGCCAGGCAGGCGCTTAAGCCACTGAGCTAAATCCCCGGCCCCAAGTTAGTAATATTAAGTGCATTGACATATTTGCATTGCTGTGAAATGAGTCTTTAGAACTTTTTATCTTATGAAACAGAAACCCTGTACCCATCACCAAATCACCTCCCATTCTTCCTCTCCTAACTCCTGGCAACTGCTATGCTAATCTCTGTCTCTATACATTTGACTATTGTGGGTACTTCTGACGCTGAGGATGGAACCCAGGGCCTTGTGTGCCTGCCAGGAAGTGCCCCACCTGTGAGCTACATCCCAGACCCAGTGTTTGTCTATTTTGTGACTGTGTATTTCACTTAGCATAGTGTCCTCCAGATTCATCCATGTTGTGGCACATTCCAAAATTTCCTTCCTTTTAAAGACTGAACAATAGCCATTGTATGGATAGAGTACTTCTCTTCTCTTTTCTTTTTTTTTTAATTTTAGAGAAAAAAAGCAAAACAGAAAAGAGGGTAGAAATAATACAGAATTTCAAAAAAATAAACAGTAAGAAATCACTAGTTGATAAATTACATATTGTCCTCTTAGAAGTAGTTGTTCAAGTTACAAAATTAAAGCATAAAAAGTGGACATTCAAACAGTGAGGCTGCAAACAGTTCTGTTCAATGATCTAACAAAAACTTAGTAATATGGTTATCAATCCTACACACTTAAACATACATGCAATTATATTTTTTTAATTTTTATTTTATTTAAAGAGGAAAAACAAAACAAAACAGAATAAAGGGTAGCAACAATACAGAATTCCAAGGAAAAAAGGAAAAGAACAACAACAAAAAACCTAAGAAATTATTACTTGACATATTCCATACTGACTTCTTGGTAATAGTTGTTCAAATTACAAAGTTAAAACATGTAAAGTAGACATTCAAACAGTGAGACTGTTAACAGTTCTGCTCCACAATCTGACAAAAACAGCAATATGGTCATCCATCTTACCCACTCAAATAAACATGTAATTATATCAAAAGGGTAAAATTAAACACAACAAAACAGAACAAAGTGGATCACAAGAAAGCAATGTAAGAGACATAAATTTCAAAACTAGACAATTGGAGATATTCACTCTCTATCATATTGACTCTTGTTTTCTTCCAAATAGTTGTCCATATTGTCACATACAGGGAATTCACATGAAACAACATAGTATAGAATTGATCTGAGCAGGACGAGGAGGGCATTTCAGGTCTTCAAGACCAGACATTAGGGAAGCCAAGAATGGCTGTCATAGTGTCTCTCATTCTCTTCAAAACAGCTGTCCATACCTTCATGTGTGTTGAACTTAAACAAAACAAAACAAGCTAAAATCACTTTGAACAAAGAATGATAATTTTGCTGGATTACACATCATGACATTACGGAATCAGCACTAGGTACTGTAGTGTCTGTTTTTCTTCAAAGTAGTTTTCATTTCAACATGCGTTATATAGTTGGTTCTCGTAAACTGTTTATAAGCTCTACACCTGCATGAGTCTCTACGTGTATATCTGTCCTTTCTGATTAGAGGTAAAAACAAAACCAAGCAAGATAAAACAAAACAATTCCTAGAAAAGCATGAAACAAAAAAGTCATATGTAACTGCAATACAAGGTGATCTACAATGGTTACCATGATGTCTCAGCAGTTTATAACAACATTAATAAAAAAAAAGCATTGGAGACATTATAAGACTTCAAAAGCAAGTAATAATCAAACCAGAGTGCGTATCTTAGTGAATCTTGTCAACTTCACTGTAGTTGTCTATACTCTTAGACTTGATGCTATCAATCATAACAGATTTAAATAAAATCAGTCATACAAAGTAGCAATATGACAAACCAGATTCAAATAAGATCAGTCATAATAAGACAGTATAAGTTATAAAGGGCGTCAGATTAAGTTGATAGGAAAATTAGGGATGATTACCATAATATGTCCTCTTATTTTTGGGATAGCTGACCATGTCCTCAAGTCTAGTGTAAGTAGACAAACTTGAACAGCATGTAATCCACCCAAGCAGATTGGTGAGAATAATGTAAATTTTAAATCTTGTTACCCAATTAACAATATCCTCTGCCTCCTTTTTTTAGACAATTCCTCCCCTTTCAGGCCCATGGGGTGCACTGCTTGTTTTGGGTCCCACTGCCTCTCTATATAGAGCATCTCAATGGACCCTATCTCCTGATCTACTCTGCCTGTGTTTCTCTCTGTTAATATTTCAAGGCCATCTATACTAGAGATTACAGCCAATCTTCTCTGCCTTATTTCTGCTATTCTGTTTTTCTGCCATTGGTTGTCTATTTTTCTGTTCCACTCCACTATCTGCCCTGTTCACTGAGGCCTTTCTGCCACTGTTCCTGAAATGCTCGTACTCTTGTTCTCTCTCCCTAAAATGTCCTTCAGTATTTTTTGTAGGGTTGGACTGGTGGTCACAAATTCTCCCAGTTCCTCTTTGTCATGGGAGCATCTTGTTTCTCCATTAATTTCTAGGGAGAGTTTTGCAGGATACATCAATCTGGGCTGGAGATTGTTCTCCTTCAGCGCTTGAATTACTTAACTCCAAGTTCTTCTTGACCTGATGGTCTGTGTCAAGAAGTTTGCTGTGATTTTGATAGGTTTTCCTTTATAGGTGATCTGTTTCTTTTCTCTGATGGCTTTTAATATTCTGTTCTTATATTGAATTTCTGGGATCTTGATTATTATGTGTCTAGGTGTAGCTCTGTTTTGGCTGTAGGTGGCTGGAGTTCTGTATGCTTCATACATCTGCATATCATTTGTTTTTTCTATGCTTGGGAAATTTTCCTTAATAATTTCTGTGAATAGCCATTGTAATTCTTCTGTTTTGATTCCTGCTTCTTCAGTCACATGCTTTATTCTTAAATTATATATCCTCTTGTCATCTTCCAGTCTTTGTATCTTTACTGCCTGCTCCCTTGTTATTTTTAAGAGATCTTCCCTTTCATGATCCCACATTGCAAGCCTGTGTTCAATTTTTGATAGTCTATCTTTGGTTTCTTTCAAGCAGTTTTGCCAGCTTTCTATGGAGTCTTTGGTTTCCTGATAATCTCTTTGAATCTGCTTCATGAATTCTAGGTTTTTTCTGTATTCTTCATTAAATGTTTCTCTCCTTTTGTGTTCCTCCATTCTTCTGTCTGTGTCTTCTTGAGAGGTGCCCAGCCTTTCTTTAATTAATGTACTTTTCTCTTGTTTAATTTGAATTAATATTTCAGTTTTGGTCCTGCTTACGAGGTCCTGAAGATATTTCTTTATGTCTGCTAATGCTGTGTTTGATGTTGCTTTTTTTTTTTTTTTTTTTT